>PVJL010008722.1:0-64084 GCA_004026885.1 Lyroderma lyra
GTGGGGGGGGGGGGCTGCCACGGCGGTGGGCTGTGGCAGATTTCAGGCCTCTTCAGGTGATGTGCGTGCTGTGCGCGCGCCGTGCGTGACGCAGCGGACGGGAGGGTTGGTCAGTTGGGCCGCAAGAAGCAGGCCAGCGATGGCTGCAAGTCCAAGGGACAGCTGACAACCTAGTCACTTCTCTTGTGTGAGATCCCCAGAGAACTAACGAGATGCCCCGAATCCTTTTGTGGAAGTATCTTCTAACAGGACACTGATGCTCAGAACTCCTTGGGCCTCTTCCTGGCGTGGGGACCATGTAATTAACTTGCAAAGTGCTGGTGTCACCTTTGGTCCCGCCCTTCTGTGTGTCGGATTTCCGCTCGTGTCTTCTTCCGGGGGTAAGGTGGCTCAGCACGGAGTGGAATGCGGCCCTCCCCGGGTGGCAGAGAGTGCCAGAGGGGCTGCATGCATCTGGAATCACAGTCCCCGGACAGCCCTGCCTGTGGCGGGGGCCACTGCTACCAAATGTGCTCCATGCTAGCGGGAGAGGCGGCTCTCTGGCCAACCTAGAGGTCGTGCTTCCAAGACCTGAACCTGCCATCGGCAGAGCAAACAGAGACCACGGATGACGATGCAAAGTCTTTAGAAGAATGACACTGCCCCGTTTACTTGGGTTTCCTTTCCTGTCTAAAACATCACAGGTGTGACACCTTACGGGGTGCTGATGCTAAACATAACACAGAGGGTGTCAGCTGCTGGGTCAGGTTTCACCATTGTAAAGAGGAAGGTAGGGAAGGGGGTCACCCAGTCTGTCTCCCTTGCACGCAGTCCATTGTAGTTACAGATGAGAAACCTACTGATCCTTACAAGTCAACTGAAGAATACCAAGATGTCCTTCCTCCGCAGATTCTCGTACGCGGAGCACACGTATAATCACATGGCTCGTCTACTGACTGTTTATATTGTCTGTTTTACTCAAGAGTGATTTACACTTAAAAACTTAGCAAATATTTATGAAATAGCCTGAAATTTAATTTAGGTAGGTGGACTACCAAGGAATTCTTAAAAGAAAAGAACGAGGCAAAGGGGTTGGTCGTCATGCACAGAAGCCCGGGAGCCTGGTACACGGGAGGCACCCAGTCAGTGCTGAACGAAGGAATGGCAGACGACGGAGGAAGCCATCCCCCTTCCTGTGCCGGAGTCTGTCCTGTAAGATGCGAGTAAAGCCTCACAGAGTCCTTAATGGACTTCAATAAGGTTCCCAAAGAGAAAACGCCAGTTCCCCTTCCGTTACTGTATGTCTCAGATTCTTCGTGGCTCTAACTGGAAATTCCACAGGAAGCAGGACCGTTTGCCCAAAGGTGCCGGCTGCAGCATTGATTACGGGCCCGTTCGCTGCTCCTGTGGGCCACGCCGGGAAGGGCATTGAAGAGTCTGAACAGGACGAAACAGGGAGGGCATCTAGTTCCCGTCGTGCGTTTCTGTCTAACCACGAAAGGCCAAGAAGAAAAACGCAACCGTCGATGGCAACTCGGCGACTACATTTTGAAAGTTTTAACAGGTCAGGTCTCAGAGCCAGAGACTTCCCGGGGGAGGGGGCGAGCAAAAGGGGGAACACTGACGTGTCCAGGTCATCAGAATGCACGTCAGAAAGACCCACGGGCTTTTGCAGCAGGAGGGCTACCATTCATGGAAGTCCGCAGTCCTAACCCATGCTCGGTTTGAGATACGTTGTTTCTTTGGATGAGTGAGGAGCTACTGACTTCACACTGGGTTGATTTAGAAATGACACATGTAACAATTCATTTCCTACATGCTCACCTTAAAAATTCACAAATGTAGCTGCTTTAAAGAAGCAATAATTAGTGGCAGTGTTTTCTCAGGCACTTTGTAGTTTTCCTTAATAAACGATTAACTAAAAATGAAACTGAAACCAAATGTTTTACATTTGGAAACACTTTAGCTTGGATCCAGAATGACATTTAGCAAAACATCTCGAGAACTGCTAACACTATGAAAAAGTGGAGAGTGGGGATTCGGGGAAGATGATGGTCCTCCCATCAGAGGCAGCCCATTTTTCAATCTTCCAGAATTCCTTGCCTCCTCTTTCTCCCCATCAATAATGACAACAACAAAAACAGAGAAATTAGGAGCGCAAAACCTGCAACCCCTAGACCAAACACCCAAACAAAATTAGGTGACCACATAATCCGTGGACTTAGAAATACTAATAGGTGCAGCCAGACCACCCAGAGCTGTAGAGCCAGGTAGAAGCAATACCTGCAGAGGACAAAGTGGGAGGAAAGGCAGTGGGCATCTGAAGTTCTGAGGACAAGCAGCCCCCAAATCTCCGAAAGGTCCCCAGCAGGTTGATGAGCTATTTTGAGCACAGCAGCATAAGTGGCTGTGAGTGCTACAGGATCCCATTTGTGGGGCAGGGATAGGGACCGCAGGACACACAAGATGGCGTAGAGTCCACCGACTCTCTAAACCAGTAACACTAACTAAGCTTCCTTCCATGCTTACTGAGGAGGAGCTTTCAGAGTACAGTCTATCTTGGGTGTGACAGTAATAATACAACCAAAGAAAAGGGAATGCACAGGTACAAGTAGCAGCAGCGGAGACAGAGCTAAGAAAGTATGGATCTTATTGCATCACTTCATGGAATCATCACAGAAGAGGGAGATGTAATGTTTCACAGCTAGAAAGGCTTTCCTTGGCCCCTAAAAGTACAGGAATAATCATTTTGCTTAAAAATGAGCAACAAAATAGGACTGTTATCAAATCCAGTGCAGTTACTATGAGAAAATATAATAAAGGTCAGAGTAACATTCTTACCACAGACATGCCCATGACAGATTAAAAACTTTAAACTAATACTTCAAAAGAGTTCAAGAAAATTAAAGATTATATAAAGACATAAATCTAATTGGAAAAACTCACAAATAAAGTGACTGGAGGAAAAAAGTATTTAGATATAAAGAAAACAGAACTAAGCAAGGAATTTGAAATAAAAGGGGAAATTTTAGAAATGACCACTAAACAATGAGGAACACAAGAAGGAATGAATACACACAACAGAGAGTGCCTGGAAAGTATTTAAAAATGAAAAGGAAGAACGTTTTAAACATAAAAAAGAAATGAAGAGAAAGAATGCAAGAGCAAGTCTCTAAAAGACAAGCTAGGCAAAGAACATCTGACATGATATTATGAGAAGCTTCAAAAAGCAAAGCCATGGAACAGAACAAATACTTAAAACCATCGCTCGAGCATACTTCCCAGAAGTAGAAAAAGATGTGAAACCATATATTTAAAGGACACCATGTACCTGGAACAAGTGACCCAGAAAAAAAAAGACAAAAAAATCAAATAAAATCCTTTTGGACATTCAGGCAACATGACCAAGTCACTTCGAAAAGACAAAATTAGAAGAGTCATGAGACTTTTTCAGATTCAGGCTTTGTGCTAGAAGTCCAAGGAATGGCACTCAGGAAAGACAAGTAAGCCAGGAATTTTATACCCAGCCCAAGTGACCTTCAAGTCAACAACACAATGTAATGACTATGCAAAGACTCAGGGATACACAGTGCTCTCTAAGCTCTTCCTTAGTAACCCACCAGGAAGAAAGCGCACAGCACCAGGACGACTCGAGAGGCAGTGACACAAGGACTGGGATGAGCATTAAATACAGAATCAGCTGCAGGTCTTTTCTCCAAAGTGATTCTCCGGGGGCCCGTGTTGTGTATAGTGGACTCTGACAATGTGGACACAGTATGATGACAAAAACATGGTGGGGGCGGGTAGGAAAAAAGAGAGTGAGCTCACTGATGCAGATCTACGTGGGAGTGAAAGGCTATTTTAAATCAAGTGATGGGGAGAGGAGGAGAGAGGAAAGGAAGGGTTACTGGGAATTTCAGTCATGCTCGCAGTAGGGAACCAAGAGATGATAGCCCCTGCCCCCCCAGAAAAGAGGAGGGGCATTACAGGTATTACAGGGAGGAATTAATATACCGTATTTTGCTGGGTACAATATGCACACACACGTTTTTGGCCCAAACTTTCAGGGAAAACAAAAATCTTCCTTTTTAATTTTTTAATTCAAGTTTTTGTTTATATTTAGGTCCTTGGTTTTGCACTGTAAAGGAATTTTAGCATTTATTTTTAACATGGTATAAGAAATCTTATGTAACAAATAATTACAAAATACAAGAACAGATACAAGAAATTTTATGTATAAAATTTTTTTATAATGAAAAAACCTGATTATCATATTCCAGGATATTATTTTGCATATGAATATCATTATGGATTTCTAGCATTACACTTTTAACATGTAAGCATAAATAAAATAATTAAAAACATTTATATAGATACGTAATTAGTGCTACCCATGTATAATGCGCATCCTTATTTTTTAACGGTGCTCATTGTACGTGGCAAAATATGGTAAATATATTCACTATAGCAAAAAATACAAAAACCTACGTAAACACTAACAGAGCTTATATTGAACAACGAAGGATACATGTAGAAATACGTATAGAGAGAGGCGAGAACAGAGTAAAGAATATAGGGATGAAAGACTTCAGTGACTTCATCTTGTTTTATTGGTTTGAGTGTATGAAAATGTAAATATTTGTACATAATTATTGAACAAAAATAATTTTCTAAAAACCTCCTTTAAAAATCTCAAATCAAATAAAATAAATGAACCTAACTGTTTATCCAGTGATTGGCCTAAAACCACAGAGGAACATTCCAGGTATCCCCAGCCCAATGGACGGCGGGGGTGTCGCTGGCATTTTTATTCAGAAAGCACAGTGAGTGTGGTGTGGGGCAAAGCAAATGAGCAAAGTGCGTTGGTGTGACTGAGAACCATCAATACTGTTTTCAGCTTGAGAAAGAGGAAATACTGGGGTTAAAGCGAGCCTCGTGGTAGATCAGCACCATCTCGTGATGCGTTTTCCCTTAAAACACACGCACACGCCATGTTATTTACGTGTTTTGTACTCGTATGGACACGAAAGAGAGACGCCCTAGCTGCGGTCGCAGCTGCAGGAAAGGCTGCGAGACGACGAGAAACCCCACTATAATGAGCACCCCTGGAGCCCAGACTGTGCTCTCCAAATACCCTTTCTCACCGAAACAAAGAGAACGCTGATCCCAGGTCTGAGCAGGACATGCACAGGACGAGCCTGGAACATGTCACATTAGAGACTGAGGAAACTACACAGACGACTAGTGCTGTACTGGACTCAGGAGCCAAGCTCAAGAGGTTCCCAATTCGTGTTCAAAGGGACGGCCGTGCAGGCATCAGGTGGGGCAGTAAGTACAGCCCGGGACAGCTGAAATCCGTGAGTTAGCTCACTGTGATGCCCCTGGTGACTGGAGGGGACACCACGTAAACCTTTATTAGGAGCACTGGTAAACAAAGGCAAAGGGTAAAGCGTTCTCTTCCTGAACGGTGGTTCCTGCTAATAAATGAACAAAGAATAGAATTATGTGAGCGCCGTTGTGCAGTCTCTAATAAATTTATGAATTTAGACAAAAGTCTCATTGCAGAAGGCAACTAACGGTTGCCCCTGATGGCAATACGCACCACGCCAACTATGAGGTTGCAGGCTAAGTAAATAATCCTTCTAGATCATTCTCGCAACTCCTAGGAAATGTAAAAGACACAGGAACATGCTTCACAAGACCACAGGGAAGCAATAATCAAAATCCAGATGGTGGGAAATTCTACTGGACAGATGGTCTGGTTTCTTCAACAGAGAAAAATGTAACACACAAAAAGATGAAGATGAAACCACTAGCTTAAAGGAAGCTTAAAAGACATAAATAGATTTTATTTGCATTCTGATTCAAATTAACTAAAAAAAATCCTACTACATAACTAAGTTATTTATGAGACAATTGGGGAAATACAAACACTGACTGGATGCTTGGTGATATTAAGGAATTACTGTTAATGATTTCTTTTAGGTGTGCTGGTGCTACTGTGGTTTTTGTGTAAGAGGAATCCCAGTTGCTTACATAAACACTAAAATATTTATGGATGGTATGATGTTTGAAATTGGCCTCAAAATTATCTGGGTGTGTGTGGGGGGCATAGATGAAACAATGTTGATGGCTGCTGAGGTTGCGGGGGGGCATGGAAGTTCATTTGACCATTTCTCTACTGTTGGAAGTGTGTGATCGTTTCTATAAAAAGTCAGTGTTCCTTTGGGAAGTCAGCAGTGTTTCTCAGATGTGGCCCCCCACAGCTGCCACGTGGGGTACGTATTAAAATTCACATGCACGACGTCAGTGTACTTAGGTACTTAATAGAGTTACAAGTCTGCCCAACTCTGGATTTCTGAATCAGAATTCCTGGGAGTAGAGCCCAGAAAACTGCATTTTAAATACATTATGCAGGTGGGCCTTCTGCACACTCCATTTTGTTTTAATTATTTGCAAGAAATAAGCTACTGCAGTGCTCAAAGGTTTTTGCAGAGTTCAATCTAAAAGTTGTTTTTCTCCTAAAAGAACCCCACAGAAGACTAAAATGTCCTTCACACGCTATTGTTTCATTTCCATGAAATAGTTCCTCTCTGTGTCAAATATAAACAAGCAAGTGACTTTTAAAAGAAACCTATTACAAGAAGATGGCATCAGATCACACTGTCTAAAGTTTGCTGAGCACTGGGGGCTCATAAACTAGAGGAGAGAAGGTCAGGTAACTTGGATGAAGTGACAGAAATGTGTCCCTTTTACGGAAGCCAAGCTTTGTGGCAGAAAAGATAACCAGTGTTAACCCCAATCGCCTTGTCTAAAAGAGCCACACTTCCTCCTTCCCCTGCCCCTTAGCTGCTTCTTACGTGACTTTAAATTTCCTTCCGAACGCTGATCACAGCTGACGCCCTACATAAATTCCCTGTGTGTTTGATGGGTGTCCCGCACACTAGGACAACACTTCTGGAAGGCAGAAACTGTTCACTGCTTCAACCCAGCTCGTGTAGGAGCCCTGGCACAGAAAGCACACTTCGCAGGTAGGAGTGAATGAACGCAAGTCCGCTCTACTGCCCATCGAGCCTCATGGAGAAGGTTCGTTTCTGCCATCCCGTGCGGTGAGACCGAAGTCCGAGGACCACTGAGCCAGACTGAGGCGGAGAGCCAAGGGTGCACGCGTGTGTGGGCGTCGGCCCGGGTCCCGGGCCGCCCCAGTGGGGGCCCTCCGGGGCATGCTCGCTGGCATCGCGTCTTCCCTTAATACCATCTGGATAGTAAGGCTCTGCATCTTTGTCCTGACTCGGTTTTGTCGTCGCTGTGAGGGTTAAAGGCGATGACACCAGAATTCACCACAAACAAGACTCCCAGTCACCTGGTAACGCACAGTCATTAATCAGAATCTTCAATAGTTGGCTTTGCAAAATGTTTGTAACAAAAAATACAAAGCAATTGGTATTTTATTATATTCCCAGTGTTTTTTAAAATCTTTTCTCACATTTCAGCACATGCTGGGGACGCGCGTGTCTCCGGGTGCACGGGGTCGGCGCTGTGACTTTGTGCCTTTGCCACACTCCGCGGGGAATGTAACGTCTCGTCGGCGAGGTGGGCACGGCTGGTGGCCAGGGCGCGGCTGGTGGGCCAGGGCGCGGCTGGTGGGCCAGGGCACGCTGGTGGGCCAGGGCGCGGCTGGTGGCCAGGGCGCGGCTGGTGGGCCAGGGCGCGGCTGGTGGGCCAGGGCACGCTGGTGGCCAGGGCGCGGCTGGTGGCTAGGACATGCTGCTGGGCATGGGCAGCACTCGTCCATGCGAGGGCCGTCCGGAAAGTACCCGGCCGTGTGATAGGAAAAGTAGAGGCATTTAGGGCTGGATACTTTCCGGACAGCCCTTGTGTACGTTGCCATCCTTCAGTTAGAAATGTAGCTCTACTCTTTTTTTTTAAATATAAATTTAAGGCCTCCCTATGTCCATTCACATGAGATTTCACAGGTAGCCCCCTAGCAATCGCATGGGGACGTTCTGCTCAGTCACTGGCTAAGCACGGACGACGGAGCCCGAGTTCTTGTCCTCGGTGGACAATACGTTAAGTGAGTGTGACATGAAATGGTGTAACAACGTGGCTTTATTGGCATTGATGTGTCACAGGTAACTGTGTTTATGGACACAACGTGTCAGTGTGAAATTCAAAGTCAAAGGTTGGACTCGCCACGCGAAACGAGGTCAATTGTGTCGTCTTAGACTGAGAGGACAGAGACGGGCCCGCAGCTAGAACGTTTCTTCTTTTCCTGAGGACACCCCCGAGCGACTCGTTAACGTTACCCTTTGAGAAGTGCTTCCTGCTTCTAATGGAAGACCCAGACTAGCTGCAGGAAGCTATCACTGTGTCCCCAAATTGGAGCCTTACCACTGAAAACATGCACATTGTCTCCTGTTGCTGATGACTTGGACATTTCTACTCTGTTAAGTGAACACGTTTGCAGTGGATACGCACAAGTGGGAGTGAAAAAGTATCTTGAGATTCAAGGTGGCTGTTGTAAAGGAAAAGAAAACACCTCGTGATTATTTGCAGCTCCTCATTTTAGGAAAGCAGGATTTTCTCAGGCGTGTTCTAAAAAAGTCAACAACGAAAGGGACGACGCTGGGACCTGAAGGCACAGTGGGGGAGCTGTCATCCTGAACGCCGAGGCCAAATTCCGGGGTCCATCGCAAGGCCCCGCTGCTCTCCCTCGGTTGTGTAAGTCCCCATACAGGGGAGCCCAACAATCGCGATGCGACCAGCGCCCCTTTGCCGGCCTGCCCTGCTGAGGTTCACGGAAGAGCGCGCTCGGGCGGGGCGGGGGCTAAACGTTTCTGTAGACCGTCAGCTGCGGGCAGCGAACGGTATTTGCACCTGTGGGCACCGTCGCTGGCGCCGTGTAATGCCTAACGACAGAACAGAGAAAGGACAGCCAGCGCCGGAACGGGGTGGGAGCCCGGCAGGCCAAGGGCTGGGACAGTCATGGATGTGACGCGGCCCACACACGGGCACAGGCTCTCAGGGTGCAGAGCGGTGGGGGCAGAGGCAGTCTCGTCTGCCAGGGGTGCCGCCTTTCCCAGCAGCGCCCCCCGAAGCAGGGGAAGGACTGTGCCATGAGAAGGGACATCGGTTTATAGCTCAGAGGGGCAGGGTCAGCACCGGCCCGTTTGTCATCAGCTGGGGAGCTCGGAGCTGACGCACATCGTTCCATCAGGCGTCTTATCTACAGCCCAGACACGGCGACACCCCCCTAACCGTCTGTCAAGAGGCCTTCGCAGCTCATGAAAAATAATAACACATAAAGCTCACCTCGCCCACAACTAAGTGTTCAGGAAATAGCTTGCCCCCTCTCCTTGGGACCCTGTAGAAATGCTGACCAGCATGCTCCCCCAACTGGGCTCAAAGTTCTGTCACATCTTGGGGTGGATGTCCCAGGCGAGGACAGTGGCCGGCTCCACTCCTGAGTGTTACGGAAAGGCCCTTCCAGAAATCCATGTGTGTGTCCTCCTCCGGGCCTCGTGGGGCCCCACGTTGCTGGTCGTGTGTGAATGACAGGATCCCAGAGGCAAGGACACAGGAAGCGGAAGAGCCAGGCCAAAAAGAGGGGTGGTCTCCTCAAAGGGCTCTGGGGAGCACATGGCTGCTCCTGGGTGAGAACGAAGCATGACTCGCAGGGCCCCGGAGAATTTTCCCTTTGTTTAAATCAAATCAATCCTTTTAAAGCATGAGCTGGGAGTCCCTGCTCCCCACATTTAAAAGCAAGCCCTTGCCACTTCAGCCGTACAAGTGATACAGGACTGAGAACAGTGGAGCCGACAGGGACACGGAGTTCGCAATCAGAGTTCCCTCTTTTTGCCCCTTCTCAAAGCAAGTGAGACGAACTGAACTGAAGCGGGTTGTTTAAAAGGCGAAAGGGTGGTCGTCCCTCTGTGCTCTAGCGTGGGCCTTGCTTGCTTTGTCTTTCCGAGATGCAGAACGTGTGCTTCCCGAACGTACAGAACACGCCGGGCAGCACGCCGGGGGCAGCCCTCTGCCCAGGGGACCGGAGGTCAAGCGCTCAGAGCTTCTCTCCCACGACTCAGGAGCTTGTCGTGTGGCGCGTGAGCCAGATGGATGCTGAACGTCTCTGGGAGAATTCTGTAAACGACGTTCAATCGTGTCCACGGAGAGAAGGCTCGGCATCTCGTGAAACAGAAACGAGACGTTTGGCGAAGCTTCTTGAGCCCAGGGATTCCGTTTCCTTCTCCCAGTGATGCTGGCACTCAGTAAGTATTTGGAGAATGAATAAATGCAGGGCTAAACGTGTGATGTCCGTACCCGCGCGTGAACCGTGCCTTACGAGACAATGAATCTGCCAGACGTTATAGATAGTGTACAATTAAATTCAGCTGAGCAAATGGGAAGATCTAGGGGTGACCATTTCCGATTCCAATGATTCTGTCGCACTCTTTAGAGGAAAAATTAAACATTTCAATAAAAGAAAAAAAATATCAGGAGGAGTTTCCGAAAACTCTTTTGTGAATCAAAACCAGAGAAGACCAAGTGATTGAGGATTCACAGGAAAAGAGTCTCTCTCTCTCTCTCTCTCTCTCTCTCTCTCTCATATATATATATATATATATATATATATATATATATATATATATATATATATGTAGGTTTGGGAATGTTTATCTCATTTAAGCATTTAAAATTTTATTTTACCTCCACCACTTGCATCAAATAACATGCTAATTGAAAGTGATTTAGTCTTTCAAGTGAATCTGTTAAACTTTATTATGTTTGGTATAGATAGAAGTCCTTGAGATAGGAAGTCAAAAATTAAAATATCTGGGTTCAAATTCTGTTCATGTCATATACCATTTCCATAATCTTATACAATAATTTTTATGAGTATTGGTTTCATCATTTATTAAAATGGGGATAAAGAGAAATACTTATTTAAGAACTACTCTGAGGATTGCATCAGTGCAAGTATAAACTGTATGCAAATTATATCATTTTTATAATCATCATTATCATCACCATCATCTGTGTTTAAAAATAATTCAAGTGAGAGAGGGTAAGAAGGACCCCAATGGATCCCCTACTCTGCTGCTGGTACCAACCTATAGATTGTGCATGTATGGTGACACCTGAGGTCACAAGAGCCTTATTATCTACATATAAACTTAAATGTCATCTAGAAATATATTATACTTCCAACTCGGGAAAGGGAGGAACAGAGAGGGTTAAGCAACATGCTCAATGAATTTATTTATTCAGGTGTGTTTCATAAACTAAATCAATACATTTTTATTGAGCACTTATTATGTGGCAAGTACCTTTTAGGTGTGGGGATTGAGAAGTAACCAAAATCTCTGTTATCAGTGAGCTGGCAATGAACTGCCCTCTTTTAAATTCTAAGTCGTTGTTTTCTCCACTCCATATTATAACAGTGTGTGCTGGGGGTCTGCCTTCTGTCCTCTCCCGTCCCCTCCCCTCCTCTCCCCACCCTCCCTTTTCCTTCTCTCCCCGTCCTCTCTCTCCCCATAATCTACATAGAAAGTAATATCTGGGCAGCACCATACTAGCATGAATGTTCAAGCTCCCTGCCAGGGGCTTTGTAGCTTCAGGGTTCAAGGCTGCCCAAGGGCTAAGGTGATTAACACCTGACATACCTGTAGTCCATTTGTACCATACTAGGTTGAGCAGCTCTGTGTGACCTATAGTGTAGTCAATGATTCAGAAATTTCACTCATCTTTATTGACTTCCACCCATGTTATTGTTGCATATGTAGAGCATCCAATTTCTAGTAATAGATAAATAGGGGCTTATATTACTTATATTGATTATATGATATTACTTATAATACTTTCTATTTCTCTCATTGCTGTAGACTTAGAGCTTTTAGCGGGTCAGTAAGTAAAAGTTAAAGTGACTTTTGTAGTTAGCGGGTCAAACTAAACAGACATCAGAAACAACATTTTTAAAACATGCTATTAAATCATTCTAGCAGAGAGTAAAACTGAGGCATGAATGCAAAGGAACCAAAGAATTTCTTCTACATGCTCGACTCTTACAGTTCTTGACTCTTGACTCTGTCTTGGACGCTGTAACTAACAGCAGCCTGGATACACACAGAGCTAGATAAGCTCACATTCAGGTGGATCAGAAGTGCACATCACTGCTGTGTATGGAAGGAATACACATGGCAGCCAGAGGCGGTGGGACAGGACGTTTAGAACGGTCTAACGTGCTGAACATCAGACTTGAGGTCAGGAAAGTATCTTCTGGGCACCGGTCTGGGAAGACGACATTATTAGGGATGGATTGCACAGAGAATGCTCTGGGAGGCAGATGGGTATACCAAGAAAGGACAGCATGTGCTCAAGCAGAACACAGTCTAAGAACAGTAAGAGCCAACCTGATGTAAAAAAGAAATAACAGCGACTATACAGCTGTGGGCAAACAGCCCTGTTAGGAAACAAACCGTCCAATTAACATCCGGGCAGAAGACCTGAATAGACACCTCACCAAAGAGCTAGAGATGGCAAATAGGCACATCAAAAGACGCCTCACATCCTGCATCACTAGAGAACTTCAAATTAAAATGACAATGACATACTACTACACACCTATCAGAACGGCCAAAATCCAGAACAACGCCAAATGCCGAGGAGGACAGGACAGCTGGAACCCCCTCGTTCATTGCTGGTGGGAACGAAAACTATGGCGGGCACTGTGGAGGGCAGGCAGACTGTACGAGTCCAAACAGATGATATTCCAGAAATGGCGGGACTACGGGGACAACAGAAAGACTAGGGCTTTGGGAAATCAAAGACTCGATGGAGCACAGGAAAGTTTTAAGGCGGTGAAAACGCTTGTGTGGTGCCACCATGGCGAACACACACCATGCTACATTGTCAGACCTGCAGAATCTACAGCAGCATGGACGAGCCCTGCTGAAAGTGTGGCCTCTGGTTAATAACGGCGCGTCGGTATTAGTTCATCAGTGATGACAAATGCACCCCTCGAAGGTAAAATGCTAAGGACAGGGGATACAATACGTTTGGGGGGAAGACCAGGCAGCAAATGGGGGGACTCTTTGTACTTTCCGATCGATTTTTCTGTAAACCACTCTAAAACATTGAAGTCTGTTCATTCAAAAAACAAAACCAAGCAAAACTGCAGTGTCAGCTGTTTAACATTTCCCCCCAGATGTCTTTCCAGATAGTGGCTGGAGTCAAGTGCAATTCAGCAGGAAGACGCAGGGCGATGACGCCCAGGCAGGGTTTGAAGGACTAGAGGGAACTTGTTCACGAGTCACGACCTAGGAGGACACAGTGTTTCAGAGGGGGATGATGGCTCGTGGCACAGAAAGCACTGGAAGGAGTGGTCAGCAGCGTACTGAGCTCGAATGCCAGTTGGCAAATAACTGTGGGCAAAGACTGGAGGTGTGGAGCTGTGACTGGGAGTTTAAAACGTAATCTGAACAGCGAGTGAAGTCCCTCCAGACAACCGGGAAGGGACATGACGGAAGCAAAATGATACACAAGCCAGTCTCCGCCAGGTCCCGGCCACGCTAGAGACCTGAGAGGTGGGGACCCCTCTACGGTGAGCTTCTGAGTGGTCAGCTCTGAGGGCAGGGAAACAGAAGATCCTGCAAATCAAGGGGAAATAAAATGTCCAGGAAAGGCACGGTGAGCTGTGTTGAGGAAGCCAGGATGCAAGAGGAGTAAATTCTCCAAAGCCCTGAGTGTGAGGACTGCACCCAGGAGCAGTGGAACTCTCCGTCAAGTAGGGTTCCCAGATTCCTCCCCGTCGTTCAGCTCTGTCCTCGGACCATGGTGAGGAGCAGAGCCAGAGGTCTGCAGTGACCCCCGGAAGAGCAGGGGGGACGCGAGCAGGCCTGCCGCCGTGGGTCAGAGCAGCCCACGCTGCTTTCTGCCCGTGCACGGGAAAACGCGGGAGCCAGAAAAATGTTTCCAAGACCCGCATTCATTAACAAGGGAAGGTGCTCACGCCGTGTTGCAGGTGAGAAAAGAAGGTTCAGAAAAGTGTATGAGTTATAACTGGATCTTTGTAAAGCTACAGGCACCTCCCGATATACGTGTGCACAGAAAATACTCGGGAAGGCGACACAGTCCAGGGCGCGCTCAGCGGCGGGAACCCGTGGGCGAGCACGTGGCAGCCTTTCTAGGCCTCTGCTCTGTCTCTTCCTAACCCCTCTTCACGCCAAGGCGGAGATCACTTGTCAAAGACCAGCTTTTTCAAAGTGGAGGAGTTAACACTCTTTCCACCCCATGGCCAGGTTTCCGATAGTGCTTCCTTGCTCGGGGCAGCACGGCCAGTGCCTTCGCCAGTGCTCGCGCCAGACCAGGGTGGTGCGGCCTCTTGGTCCATGCATTACTCCGATCGCCACACGCGGACGCATAGGGAGAAGGAATGAAAATGGCTCAGGACTAACACGACCACTTCTACGATTACTACTAACAATGGCAGAAGCAGCAAGAACAGCAACAAGGGAAGAGAGGTGACAGACCACCCCCAGGGATTCCCGGCATCGGTTTCCCTAACTTTGAAGGTTTCTTGACTAGTCTACTTTAAAAATTGTTATTGTAAAGAAAAAAACATCTAGCTAAAAATAACATTAAAACGCACAAGAGATGCAGAAACACCCCACGATGCAAATCATTTATAAAGATAGTGCAGCAGCGTGACGAGGAATGAGCATGAATTGCAGTCACACTACAACCAGAGAGACACGTGGTCCAATCACCGACGTCAGACTTCCACGTCTGTGCTCATCCATCCAAACAGTTGCTTTACGTGCAGAGGAGGGGGAGATGGTGGTGGTCCTCGGGGTGGGGCGAGGCAGCAGAGTAAAGCAAGCACCCCAGCATCAGTGTGTGTCAAGACAGGTGACTTCCCTAAACGAACTGTTTCAGCTTGACATCTGTTACAGAAAGGACCTTTCATCAAAGCCATCTGTTTGGAATTCTCATTTTCTATGGCCATAGATTCACCATAGCTGCTGACTGTAGTTGATTCTTTAGGCATACTGCTATTACCTTTCTAGTCACTTTCGTCCCCATTGCATTAAAGTAGGAGAACGAGGAAGCCAGAAAGGAGAACTTAAAACAGTGTCTTTAAACTTTATTACCTGTTGTTAACAACTGGGTCCAAAAAGTTCAGTAGGGGAGGAAGCTGAACAATTTACTGCCTCTAACATTGTGTGAAGATTCCATTTGTTCATGTGTTTCTTGTTTTTTAGAAAACAAGGACATGCTCTTGGATAAAGACATTTTATTTCTGTTGCAATCTAGTGACCACTGAGTATTTTAACTCTGTGTACCTACCAAATAAGGAATTTTAGCAATAATCATAGAATAACAGTCACAATAACAATATAAATCATCATCATAATAATTTGTTTTCTATTAGCCTTGATAGCAACATCATCGAGAACTCATAAACTCTGTGGCTAGAGCCTAGGGTAATAATTTAGTTTAAGACTACTAAATACATTTATAAAATAATAGCCATTACTTTATGAAGGTGAGAGCGCCCTCAAATTGTTATCTGAGTACCTCGTTTCCAAGGGAATCACCGTGGAAGTCGTGAACACTCACTGAGACCAGTGAGTGGGTGGGTGAGTGAACGTTGCTCCTGGGCTGTGAGTTGCTAGTACCCACGAGGTCCGCACACAGTCACAGATCAACGCAGAACGTATTTACCAAAGGGGTCAAACCTCAGGCCCCCTTCCAAGGGGCTGCTGCTAATAATGTGCTCAGTGGCTGCGTGCATTTACAAAATACGAGGGCTGTCCGGGAAGTACCCAGCCATGCACTATGAGAACAGGGGCACCTATGGCTGGGTTGCTTCCAGACGGCCCTCGTACACATACGTGCCTGATGTTGGGAACACGCAGATTCACAGCAGCCGGGAGTTCTCGGTGCTGCCTGAGAAGGTGCTTTGAGTTGTTCCCCAGCAGCAAGGGGGGACAAGAGGAAGTACTTCTAAAGCAGAAGAGACACAAATGGCCATCTTATTGTCTTACTGGTGACTAGAAGAATGTAAACTTAGAGTGAGGCTTCTGCTGAACAGTGGCAGGAATAAATGGATAGATTGGTGGTAGAAAACCATTGGAGAAGTTGATCCACCCATCCGGGCCAACTCTCTGCACCTAAAACATAGAAAGGTAGATCTGAAGGTCTCCCGATTCATCCAAAATTGTGCAGTGCACAGTGTTGCTCGTTGGCCACCCAAAACTTCAAGGAAGGCAGAATTTTCAGTAAGACACCTTTGTGGACACAGAATACGCGCTCATCATTCAATGAATGGTTTACTTAGCATCGTCTGTAGGTGGCATTTTATTAGGGCCTGCAAAACCAACAGAAATGATAGAAAGCTCCTGTCCTTACGAAGTTGATAGGCTAAGTTAATTAGATTATTGTGAAGTTAACGGTCATTTTATATGGACAGTTACTGGACGGGAAGCAGACTGAGTAGCACGCACTGATCAGGTGGGCAGCTGCTTGGCTCCTAGTAGGTTTGAAAACCCTCAGGTCTCCGAGCCCTTGCAGAAAGCAATTATCCAGGCCGAGGTCCCTATCGCTTGATGGGTCTGTATCAGGCTGGGTTCCTCTACAAGTCAACCGGGGCCCATGAACTGCTGTGAGGCGCTGGGAGAGGGCGAAGGTTAGGCCCTAAGGGAGAAGAGGGGCACAGACAGCGAAGGGACATGCTGCCATCGAATTGTGCCTCCTCGGAACGTTTCCCCACACCACAGGGGGCCTTCTGCCACATTTTCACACGAGCTTTGGCTCCGCTTCCCCAGCGCAACACCCTTCCTTCTACAGGAGAGACTTCCAGCAACAGAAAGCAAATCTATGACCCAAAACTTGGGAAGAGTTTCCTCAGAGGACAAACATGGCGTCTACTACACAGCGTTTGACTATGGCTATAGCTTTCATCATGGAAACTCATTCGAACATTCAGTTTCATAAACTAAACTGTGGGCTCGTAAATGGCAGGCCGAGGTGTAATAAGGACATGGCTCTGCGTCTCTGGGTTTGCTGCCACGGGTAGGTTAGGTTTGGAGACGTCAGAACTGCGAATGGTGTCATAGGTAGGACAGGTGGGATCAGCGGGGCGTTCATGTCAAGATAAGTAAAAATTACAGCCCTCCGCTCCAACCTGCGGCCCTGACCATAGACTAAGACTGGAAAGCCAGCTGCATGCAAAGCTGTCATTACGCTCTGTCGCTGGGCTGCTTTCAGTCGAGCGTGCCAGGGGGCCTTGGTACGTGTGCGCGTCTGCGCGTGCGTGCACGTGTCTGGTCAGCAAGACAGAGAATGGGGGAGAGTCTAGTGTTACCCCAGGAGAGTCTGCACAAAAGGAAGGTGGGGAAATGACAATATTCTGCCTACCTTTCTTTATAACATACTCAGACTATGGAACAGGCATCATTCCTCCACCAGTTGCCACATCATCTGTCAGACCTTAAATGACAATGACTGCCTCCGCGTACTAATCCCCTGGTCCCAACTTCATCGCATTATTAACATTTCTAAAACCACAAACAACAGAAGGTGGTTCTGCTCAGGGCGGTGGCTCTCACGGTGTCCCCGGGTGCCCTGTGGATGAGCACGGTTCCATCGCCTGAGCTAGCGCAGGAAGCCCAGGTCGGTAAGGAACCGAGCTGGCAGAACCCACCGAGATCAGACACGGGGGTGGGACCCACACACCTGCGTTCCATCCCAGCCCCGAACACGTTGTGGGTTTTCTAGGTGAGCCTAGCACGGCGAGTCAGTTTTGTAGGGACATGGACTGTGCAGGCCGCCCTTCCACGCGGGGCTGCAGTCAGGGCGTGCGCTCGTACAGGAACCCTGAGGTGGGCGGACGGACGCTCCTCCGGTCACCTCAACTGCTGCGCTGCCTCCTCCCCGGTCCCCGTCCCTGGTCCCTGTTCCAGACGCGGAGCCGGAAGCCGGGCCACACGAGCGCGGTGAGTCGGCGTGTGGGCAGCGACCCGCTCTCGAAGCCGGTTCATCCCCACTTCGTGTGATGACAAAGCTCCCCCATCTGGGCACTGTAAATTATGGGGTCCCCTGTCACACAGGTCTCCGTCGCCCTCCAGGTGACTGCTGTAACTAAGACTCCGCTAGGAAAGGTCTAAGGTGCTGGCTACTTCCCCGCGGCCGACAGATGCCTTTAGCCTCCGACCGGGCCCTGGGGCTTCTCCAGGCCGCTCCTGCCTCCGAAAGCGTGTCCCGTTCAGGCGGCAGGGCCCCGGCGCTAACCCCGGGCACACGCGGGACCCGAGCCACCGGCCGCAGGCCCGCAGATGGCACCTGCCATGGTGCCCGTGCTGGCGGAGCCCCCCTGCGTGTGCCGTGACCCACGTCAGGTGGCTACTAACACTCAGTGGGGGAGGTACGAGGAAGTCCGAGTTACTGGGGCGGCCTGCCGCCCCCAGAGTGCGTGCTGGGGTTTTAGCTTCCCTTCTCGTCGCCCCGTCCACGACTCCCACTGCCTCACAAGGGCATGATGAGCCCTCAAGGCAGAGAGCACAGACACCAGAGGCCTCCCAGCAGCCTGCACCGCCCGGCCCGCACAATCCGGGATTCGGTGTTCGTTTTTTTTAACTGAAAAATTACAAGACATAGCAAACTGAGGGTACATTTAGGAGTCCCCTCCCTCATTTTCTTTTTCATCTAGAAAAGCTAGCACTCCCCACAAGTGAGTGGTAACCCCGAGGCCTGGAGAGCACGCTGCCCCTCCCGCCTGGTCTCATGCCACTCCTGCGACAGCACGCCGGCTCCCACACGTCCCGCTGAAAACCACAGGTTCTCACTCTCGGTGACTTGAATTTGGTGAAACGAAACAGTCGTTTCTATTTTTAAAGAGTTACATTTCACAGCACAGTGAAAAGAGGTCAGTTCTTGAAGTTCATGGGTGAGCCCTGGTCTCCTCTGAGGGGAAAAAGGATTCTGGGGCGGGGAGCCCGGGGGCCCCTAGAATGCACTGTCTATTTTGAGGTCAGAGGGCAACATTGGGAAAGAGCAGAGTCTGCAGTGAGATGCTCTGACATTACCGACCAGGCAGAGACCCCTTCGGAGACTGTCCGCCCATGAGCACACCGCTCGGTGTTTATCTAGAACTGGCAGGGTCCGGCCAAGGCACGATGCAGTGGCTGCTGCTGGCCTGATCCAGCTCCCTCAGCGTGTTCCAAGTTCTTCTGGAGGATTCCATCTGGGTAGTGCACCTGACCCGAACCTCTCTGTCCCTCCTGACAGCCCCCGAGGGCCTCCCCCGTCTTCCTCGGTCACACAGTTTAGGAAGCACATGTCAACCTGGAATCACCTTAGCTTTCCTGGGACGTCTCTCTGGAACTGTCCTGAACTGTCCAGGTCTCTAGGCTAACACGTGCTGCTAGGATTTTGCCATCTTGCCATGTTTCTAGGTATCTCATTGATCATGTCAGTGCCTCTTCTCCTGTCCTTAAGATAAACTCCAAAGTCCTCAGCAGAGCTGGCTGAAGAGACACCTCATGACCTGGCCCTCCCCTGACCCTTACCTGCTGTCCACTGGCCACTCTGAACTACTTTCGGTTTTCAAACATGCTCGTCCTCTCTTACCTCTGAGCTCGGCCCACGCCGTCCACCATGTGACTGAAGCTGGCATCTCCCTTGTCCCTTGCATCTGTGACTTGCTTATTTGGCTAAAGGGAAATTAGCAAACACCTTGTGAGCAGAGGTCAGGAAGCACTTGTGTGCTGGGGTTCGTCTTATCTTACTGCCCTTGGGAATCTTGAGGTCGCACTATGAAGGGGTTCACACGGGCCTACTGGAGGATGAGACACGGTGTGGAGCGGGGGACAAGCTGCCCCAGCTGGAGCTGCCCACTCCCTCAGGCCAGTCAGCCTCTCAACATCCAGACATGCGACTGAGGCCACCTGAGACCAATTGTCCCAGCCAGGCTGGCCAGACTAGAAAAGCCCAGCTAACCCAGAGAATCGCAAGAAGTAATATGACTGCTGTCTTGGGCCATTAAATGTTGGAGTGGCTTATTACACAGTATCTACCAACTGATGCACTCCCTTTATTTCCTGGTTAACATCTCCCAGTCTCAGGACGAAGGCTTCCCCCGCACTCCAGAAAATGCCACACTGCTTTGTACCCAGGGCATCTTGTGGGTTCCACGGAAAAGAGATTCGGTCACAGTGTCAATGAGTGGCCTGTTTGCTAATCTCTGTAGTGACTGAAAGCTCCTTTAGCTGCTGTGGATGCCTTACTTACAGAACACACTCAGTAAACATCTGCCGAAAGAAAACATCGGAAGTATATGAGGGTTGTCCGGAAAGTAGCCAGCCATGTAATATGAAAAATAGAGGCATTTAAGGCTGGATTCTTTCCAGACAGCCCTCGTATATACGAACCTTTTGGCTTTTTCCATCCTTAATTTCAAAGAATTAGACTAGATCATTTTTGCCTAGCATCACCTACACATGCTAACTACATCAAAATGTGTATTTTAACGTTTTTCTTTGCTAGAGTTCCACTCATATCAGTAGCCACTGGGGATCTCCCTATTCTTTTATAGATGAAGCTATCATATCTTCTACTCACTGTGCCTTCCAGTTTGACTAACACTAAAAAATGCACCTAAAATTCCAGGGCCTTCAGCACATGCACATGGATAATTCTGACAAATGTTGTCACCTTCATCATCATAATTGCTCTACTATGTATGTCAAAGAAGCAGAAGGAAGGCTTTAACAATACGTACTGAATCTACTCTCACTGCAATGACATTGACAGTTAATGACAATTCATATTACGGAGGAATTGTCTCTACAAAATGACTAGCAAATTGCAATTGACAGTTAATGACAATTCATGTTACAGAGGAAATGTGTCTACAAAGAGACTAGCAAGTTGCAATTGTTCCACCTGTTGATTTTAGGAGCACATCACAATAATAAATTTTGTTTTGTGAAATTTATCATTACAGCCACCACAGCTACTAAGGAGAAATCACTGGGCTAAAACTGAATACACAGGTAATTTACTCTCTCAATCATCCTGCAGGGTAGGTATGATCAGACTTGTTTTACAGATGAGGTAAATAAGACTCAGAGAAGTCGGGTAATTTCCCCAAAGACACACAGTTAAGGAGGGGCAGGGCTGGGATTTGAATCCAGATATGATTCCGAAAGCTTCCTATTTGGACTAATACCTTTAAATCTGAGGATGTTCAGTGGAGGTGATGGCTATATTCCTTTGGAAGATAAAGAAATAGAGACGCAGAGACAAAGGGGCACACCCGTGGTCTCAGATGGGCAAGGGTGAAAAGAGGACCCAGGTGTCCATTCTCACTGCTGCTCCTGCCCAAGGTGTCTTCATCTTGTCCCAAGTTATTAACATTTAGATTCACACCCACCCCTGTGACTGACAAGAACAAATTCAAGAGGGAGAGATAAAAGGTTCTTTCTATTCTGGTATGCTTCTGATTATTGTGTATCTGGATAAGTTCATGAGGACTTAATTGGGCTAGCATCTGCTTTAACTGAATTTCCTTTAAAAAAGCAACTATCAAGCCCAGAAAGGATTTTAGTCTTCCAACTTTAACATAATTCACGTTAGCAGTGTTTATTACTCACACCAACACGAGAGAGCTCTCTTCATTGCCCGTGCATCATGATGAGCGATGACTATCCACCATGAGATATTGAATTCAGAGTTACATAATGATCTTAAAAACAAACAAACAAACAACTTCCACTTCTCTACAATATCAAAATGCTCCTAATAGATGTGCATTCTTCTAAACCATTTCAACAACTTAGAACCCATTGGGCACATCACACATCTGTCCAACAAAAGCAATTTAAAAATTTTATTTGTTATGAAACACCCTGAAAATATAGGATGCTCTAAAAGTGCTAACAACTACCTTGTCCAAATACCATTTTTCTTAATTCTAGCCCAGATCTCTATCCATCCTTCTTACAGGTGTGGAAGAGAGAATTGATACTTGTTGAGTGTATAGAATGTTCTGGAAGTGTTCAGTTACACCCTAATTGGCTTTCCCGTCATGAACACCTAAGTATGGTCATTCAGTGGAGCAAGTAACAACAGGTCTCTGAGAGTAACAAAAATCCTTTCAGTGATGAAACCTAAGGGACTGATACTGTTTTATGCCATTTGTGGGTTTCAAATATTCTGGGGACATTCCATTCATCAGATTCCCTCACTTTCCATCTCCCAATAAGGTTTGCAGGTAGATCCACCTCTCATTCTTTCTTTGTGAAAAACATCCTGACATCACCAAGCCAACACAGACAGAAGCCCTCCTCGAAGAAAATGTCATCCAAAGTCAATGGCTAGGGGCTTCCACAATCAAGTGGCTATGGAATAAAGTCCCCAATGTCAACTGACTGCCCAATTGTAGACTTCATCCAGGCGAGGCCAACTAGGGTAGGGACTTTAAGATATAATCCTCAGGACTTTAATGTTCTTTTGGATCCAAACCAGAACAGGGAGGAAAAGTCATTTAGTGCCAATTCAATTTGACATAAAGGGAGGAGGGGAGTCATTAAAAAGAAGAGGACAAGGTGAACAGTGTTCCTTTCCATGCTGGGTACGTGGAGAAGTTCCTGGAGCCCCGTAAGAGAGCTCTCATTTACCCTGGCCTGCTTTCCAGCCAGACCAGACAACGGGGAAAGGAGCTGAGGTCAACTGCGGTGGTATTTCCCTTCATCCTCCCACACATATATCCATGTCCCCGGCTCTGAATGCCAATGCTGATAAACAACAGGGACAGGAACTCAATTCACAAGAAAAATGGATACCGTCTAACGCTCTGAGATCGCCTAACATCCTGGCCCGGCAGAACCCTGGCTTCTGCCCGGCCTCTCCATCCATCAGTCTGTTATTCTCCATAGGATGCTATCTGTACCACAAAGACCATGTGGTCCATGATCCTCAGTAAGTGACACTCCCTTGATGCTGACATTCTCTCCCTGGAGGCCTCCCCAGACGAAGGAAATGGAAAATCCCCTTTGAGCAAGGTGGATGCCAACTCTCGTCTGATCTTCTGGAGGCCACCCTCCTCTACGGTCACTCCCTTGTTTGCCACATTCAACCAGTGGGTTGCTAGGACAACTGGCATCACTGCAGGGACACGGAAACCGATCGCCAGCAAAGCTGGGAACATGGATTGCAAACTCTGACGACAGCAACAAGATACTGACTGGCAGCTAATCTGCTCCACTAAAGGGGAGTGACAGACTAACATTATCCAGTGGAGAGCTCTCACCTTCACACAGTATCCTTTCATCTACACCCATGCTTGATGAGCTGGTGACAGAGAAGGGGCAAGAAACTCGCTAAGATAAAGGCTGCATGGTTCTGCTCTGAAGCATGTGAGTTGGTAGACATGCAGGAACCAACTGACATTTGTGTATTTAATTAATTAGTCTTCTGAGTATGAAGAGGGGAGGGTGTTCATAAGCAGAAACGGGTAGAGCAACTGAGGTTGCCAAAGTGAAGGGAAAGAAATTCTGCTTATACAGGTAAGAGCTGTCTCCTTTCGTAGTCTCACAATAGCACCCTAATCCCATACCCCCTTTTCTTGGAGAACAAAGGAAGAAAGGCAAAGAAGCCTGGAAAACTAGGGCTTGCCACGGCAGAAGAAGGGAACAATCTGTGTGCCCAGCTCTTGGTTCTGCAGGGTGAGTTTTACAATGCTTATCATGGGTAGCAACTCGTAGGAGCCCTGCACATTAAGGCTGCCTGTCAACCTCTTGGATGTTAGTTAGCTCTGGAGAAAGGACAGTTTTTCAGTTCCAGGAAAGGTCCAAAGTTTGGAGAAGAAGAAAGCAAAAATGAAGTGAAGAGCGGCCTAATGGAAATTTTGGACAATGGTTTTGGCAAGCGCGTTTTCATTTCTAGACATGCGGAGCACAGGGCCGCCAGGGCCGCAGACAGCTGGAAGGGGGTTACCCAGCCCAGCCGTGGGCAGAGGCCCCAGGTCGTGAATTCTGCTGGTGCTGGGGCAAAGCCTATGCCCGCTGCTGCCGGGGGACGTCACCAGGCGTTGTGTGATGAAGGGATTGGGAAAGAAGTGGGATTTCAAGGTGGAGGAAGAGGGTAGGAGTCCAAAGAACGTCATGACAAGAACTTGCTAGAGTTCAGAAGATCCTAAAGGAGATTGCCATTTGCATCCCATTAATATTTTCATTTGGGAGATGCTACTCAGGAAAGCTGCTTGAGAATGTACACAAAAATAGAAAAAAAGTGAATGAAAAACGAACTTCCTGCAACCTAGGTGGCAAACAGCTGATCTCACTTCAAAGGCACGTCACGCTTGTCGGAAATTACTTTTTCTGGACCATGTAACATAATTATGTCCGCAGAAGGTTAACATAATCTTCAGTACAAGATGGATTAATTCTTTCAGTCTACAATTCCACCTAGCAGGATGTATTACATGGCGACCATTTGAAATTCAGTAAGAATATATGTGGAGGGAGTGATTAAGTCATTTTCTGAATATTTGATAAAAGTGAAAAATCGGGGGGCATTAAAAGGATGCAATTACCTTTCTATTTTTTTCTTTTCACATTAGCCCCAAGGGACAATTTATTTGCTGGTGAGAACCAATGTTTGGCCTTTATGACAACACATTGTTATTTAGTTCCTATTTGTGCATCAGTATTCTGTAAGGAAGCAGGAGAGAGACAGCAATCTTTTAGAGGAATAAGGAAAATAATTCAAATCCTAACGTGTAATATCCTTTGTGAGAAATGACGTATGTCGGTAATATTTTAACAAAGATGATGGGGTCGACCCACCTTCGAGGTGTCCGACAGTGTGGGAATTATTTCATCTCCATCTGGAGAAACAGTCGGGGGCTTAAGCCTTCCTTTCCGAGGCGGCATCACTGCCAGGTCATCCTGGTCCTTCCTTCTTGACTCTGGAACAGGGAGAGCTTCAAAGACACGCGAGACACATTTCCGTTTTGGGTGTGGCGGTTCTGTCTGAGGTTCAAGTCGAAAACACAACGCCTGCGAGGCTTGAGAGGTCTCATTTCTTTAAGTGGCCCAAGTTGCTTGCTTCAGCTTTTGCAGATACAAATATACAAATAACCCCTAAAGGGGAACGGTTTGCCAGGGGCTACACATCCCCATTCTGTGTCCTCGTTGCGGGGTCAGACCACATCATGTTGTCGGAGGGGAAGAAGCTCTGACTCTGAGTTCACACCCGCCCAGAGGCCGTTACACAAAAGTCTAGGTGGATCTTCTGTCTCCGCTTTGCCGCCTCACAGCACAGATCCGCATGGGCCGAAAGCCCGCCGCTGCTTCCGGACCAATGGCAGCTCAGCAGTCCTTGACTGGCAGGCACAGATCCGCATGGGCCGAAAGCCCGCCGCTGCTTCCGGACCAATGGCAGCTCAGCAGTCCTTGACTGGCAGGCACAGATCCGCATGGGCCGAAAGCCCGCCGCTGCTTCCGGACCAATGGCAGCTCAGCAGTCCTTGACGCCTTCCCCGAAAGCTCCTCCCCGAGGAACCTTAGCCACCACCCCTGTTGGAGCCCGTGATGCAGGGCCGCGCACAACGTCCCCAGCGTTCTGTTAGGAGTCTCAGAGGACAGCAAATATACTCATCACGTTGTCCCTCATAGACGTCAGCACACCGTGACGCCCAACGGGCTTTTAATAAACATTATTCAGTGAGTGCTTTCTAAACTCCAGCAGAACCCAGAAACACTACAGCTCAGCGCTGTTCGGTTAGGAAGCGGTCTGAGCAGGCTGCGGCTGCTGCCTTCGCCACCAGGGCCCGGATGTCATAAAAGCTGCAGGAACATTTGCTCCTTCCACAACTTCCGGGTATTCTGTGCCTTTCCCTTCTCTCCGAGATGCTGAGAGGCGGAGGCTGAGCATTAGGACCGCCGCCGGGGGAAAGGGCATGCCTGAGATAAACGTGCAAGACTCTGCCCACGGACCGGACCGGAAGGAGTTCTGACAGCAACTCACAGCGGAGGCTCATGCAAAGGCCCCGCCCACGGGGCAAGGCCAGGAGTGAGTGAGGCTGTCAATAAGGAGCAACTGGAAGAAGCCTGGGAAACAGAAATCGGGCATCAGAAAAGCCTGGAGGACTGGAGGCTACGCGGGAAAGCCTAGAATGCTTGCATTAAATATGCTCCTTCAGAGGCTTTACAGTTCGCAGGCCCATTTACAGGGTCATGAAAAGCAAGGGCCAGAGAGGGACTAAAAAACAGAGACAGAGAGAGAGAGAGGAGAGAGAAACTGTTTTTCTTCATTTCTCTAACAGTAAAATCTTCCCTTCTCTCCTGACCCTTTTCTCTGCCTCAGTTTTTTGTTTGTTGTTTGTTTTTATGATTGTGCAAGAGAACTTGGTATCAAGATGGCAAATCTAAAGGTACAGATTGACAGACACAGGGAACTCCCAAATCACTCTTCCTGGAGTGTGCATGTGTAGGCCTCTGCTCTGGAGACCAGAAATCCAGCTCCCGTTTTTCAACGCACCCGAAGACAACATAATACCATGCAAACAGGCACAGAGGTGTTTATTTTAGCCCTGCCATTGCTTCCTAAGAAGAGGGACCTCCTGGGGTGGGGGAGGGGGGGTTCCCTGGTGGTGCTGTGACTAGGCTTCGGCACCTTCACTGCTGGGGCCTGGGTTCCATCCCCACTCAGGGAACCAACCAAAAATAATAATAATAATAAAATAGGCACTTGTTGCACGCACAGCAGTCATTCTAGAAAGGGGGTGGATCAACACACCACAGTCAAGAAACCTGTCTTAGTGTGATCCACAAAAGCCTTGTGGGATGACACAGCCCTACGACTTGAGCAACCTTCCCCTTCAGTGCCACAGACGTTCGACAGGCTTCGTTTGTCCCTGGCATGCCATGTGTCCCTTCCCCATTGTGTGTCATCCAAAAGGAGAGACCATGAGGACAATCCCACTCAGTCAACAATGAGTTTCTAGGTAGACGCAGCGTGTGAGGCCTGATTCCCGCATGGGGAATAAATGTAAACACAAAAAGATAAGAAAACGATGTGATGAGAAGAGGCAAAACCACCCAAACCATCCCCTTTCACAGAGTGGCAGGGCAGGCTGCTCACTATGAGCCAATCGAGCAAACCACTCACATGGAAAAGCAGAGGAAACACATGCACAGCAGATTTAAATAAAAAAAAGTATCAGAAAATCCCCAAACGTTATTGATAGCTCTGTACAGTCTTTTTCTATTTATTTTTTACAAATTGTTTCCTTTCCCACATTACTTAAACACATCATAGACATTCAGCATCTACTTCTAAGCATTAAAGAAAATAGACTCATCTGTTTCTCCATGCCACCCTGCTACCCAATTCTCTTCAGAACCGTGTTTAGATTCCTTTGTTAATGGCTTAGGTCCACACATGAGAAGCCCAGACATATATTTTACTCTGTCTTTTGAGAAGCACTCACCAAATATTTAGATATTGAGTGTGCACTATGGGCTAAGCAGCATTGTGGGCTACAGATTCACCAGGAAATTAATAATAATAATCCCTGCTTTCATGGAGCTTACAATTAACGAATAGATATACAGGATCCGGCAGAAATAATGCCTGGACTTGAGTTATGATTTTATTACAAAAATCATAACCCTACAAAATTTTATTACCATACCTGCTTATTATGATTTTGTCATAAAAGTGTAACTGCAGTCCAGGTGTTAACTTCTGCCGGACCCTGTATCATACATTAGGTGCTTAAAAGGAATATAAAGTAGGTGAGAAGATACAGAGGGATGGATGGGGTGGGCGCTATTTCGTACAGATCAGGAAAAGGTACTCCGAGAAGACCTATTTAAGGAAGCAGAGAAGCTTCGGAAAGAAATCTAGATCAATCACCTCCTTGCTTATATACTAAACACTATTTGAGGATGAAGGTGGACAGCTTTTAAAAAAGCTAATTTCAGAAGTGGCTCACGTTTAATGTTCAAAAACAACAATGGATGTGAATCCTAATGTAAATGACTGCGACTATAATACATTCTTAGAAAGCACTCAAATGGATACCTTTGAACTGCCACGTGGTGCCTGGGGAAAGAGTAGAGTGATACCGACAGACAGAATTCTTTTCTTTCTTTCCTTTCCTTCCTTCCTTCCTTCTTTTGTTTTCCCCATGAGACTATGCTCAATGTGGTAAAAATAGTTGTAAATTAAAGTTGTGCCAAATCATGGACTCTCAGAAGCCAAATAGGGTAAAATGGAGGTTCGGTCGGCCCCATCCACACTTTACATGACATTAGCCATTGGGAGCGCAAGCGTCACCAGGACCCATTCAATTGCTTTCTCACACTCCTCATCATCAAACGGGCCCCTCAGGCTTCAGGGGGCCCGAGGTTACAGAGCTAGCTGCAGCATCGTGTGCAAAACCCAAGCCTCTTGACTCATCGGTTTTCATGGCCACACCTTTCTTGTACAAGATTCCACATCTTAGAGCCAGTTTGAGATGCTTCACGAAGCAAAGTCCATCTGCTATTATGGAGAGGGGGTGGCAGATATGAGGGGTGCTGATCGGGCA
The DNA here is from genome assembly GCA_004026885.1 of Lyroderma lyra. NCBI lineage: Eukaryota > Metazoa > Chordata > Mammalia > Chiroptera > Megadermatidae > Lyroderma > Lyroderma lyra. The sequence goes on from PVJL010008722.1 coordinate 28,580, forward strand.
CAAGAGGAGGAGAAATGCACAGGTAATGAGTTTGGGGTGCGGTCTGTAAGGACAGTTGAGGATGGGCACCACCAAGTCCAACGGCTGCTACGGTTATGACTCACATGTTCGTGTACCCACAGTCACACCCCATCCATGTGCAAGCATCCCCTCTGTGCATATTGCCTGCCTTCCCTATTACAATGGCTCGGGCTTGGGGCACCCAGAATACCAAAGTCAGGGGAAAATACAAACCCAGTGGTGTAAACATGCACCAAGACTACAAGTTACTAATTTCAAAGATTGCTAAGAAAACTGCCCCCACTCCCACCCCCACTCCATTCACACACACAGCCCGGCCACAACCCAAGAAAATGCAGTTGGGAAGATAAAGTTCTTAGCACTAAAGGAGTTCATCAGAGTTCATATTTCCTCCTCTCTTTCAATCTACTACTGCGTTTATAGAAGGATTTTAAAATTACTTTAAGTTGGCCGTGTGGTATCTGAAAGTTTACACTCAGAACTTCTTTGAAAACCTTACTTAATGACTGAGGCATGACCTGGTGTCACATGAGCCGTTCAACAGTTAAAAAAAAGAAACCCCACAAGATTCACTGCTCATTTCAATGTAACTCAAAGCCTAAAGCACTTTTCCATAAGACACTTATTTCCTAGATAAAAAAAAGCTTTAAAAAAAAATCACCAGAAGTGCATTCTAACAGCGACCTGATTGGGAAAATAATTTCTAGTAAAACACACTGCTACTCTAGCACCCAAATCTAACAGTGTCCCAGATTATTCCTTCAGAGTGAGAAACTTTCACAATAAGAGATTTTTTTTTATTAAGTATTAAACTGACTTACATAATGTTCTGACCCTTATGGGGACCCCAAACCAAGATGTCAACTGACCAATAAGTAAATAGCACGGAGCAATCTATAGACTCACAAAATAGCACTTAGTGAGTGACTTGCCCAACGCTGTGACTACTGGGCCTTGACCACAGAAGCAGGACTAGAATTCAGGTCATGTATTCCATGAGCTGTGCACTTCCCACTAGAACCAATGTGCTCGTATGTACAAAATGGAAACACATAAAACACCAGCATCTCCAATTGTACGTATACTATAAGGCAATGGGAGAATTTAAATTTTATAAGTTTATTTTAATGTGACTATTTAACCCCTATTTAGGTGGATAAATATGCATACTTTAATGTACATTTTTAGAAAACCATGAAATAAAAAAATTCAGTGTAAAATTTTCAATGTTAATGATTTTACTCCCTGATATATTTTGCTGTTCAAAATCTTTTATGAAACTGGAGAAGAAATAGGTAATAAACACCTGGAAACTTTTCCGGACTAAATTATTAAGAAGTTAAAATTTTAATATATTAATATAAAGTTATTTATATATATATCAACACACATATATACATATGTATGTGTGTGTATATATATAAACACAAGCATATGCATTTATGTATATATTAAATATATACACACACACAAATATATAATATATATTAAATGTACACGCACACACACACGAAAACAAAACCAAACCAAAAACCCTAGTCTACGTTGGCTCTTTGTTTTGTAATACTTGAAGGTAAGATGTTCCTAGGCCATCCTGGGTTCCCTGTAGCTGTATTTTTTCCTGGTCAAAACTTGTCTAAACTTTTTTTTGGTGACACCGTCTAGCAATGAGGTAAAATCTCCAGAAAGCAGCCTGTCACACCCCTAAGGTTTGTGGTGGATAAGCTCTTGCAAGCCCATCATGTCCTGTCCCTTCAATCACTTGGTCCTGAAACTCCTCATGAAAAGGTGACCGGCAGCTGACCTGCAGGATCTGCTTTTACTAATCTCAAAATGCCAACCCAGAAGCCTGATAAAAACCAGTACACCGGCCCATTTTGAATAAGAGAAGCACTCCAAACAACCAACCGACTGCACTTGCATACCTCAGATTTCTGAAAGCCAGGAAAAACATTTCATTCCAATCAAAACTTCCACATAAACGGAAATAACTGCTGGGGATGGGGGGCATCCTGGCTACTAATGTCGAGCCTGGAGAGTGGAACCCCCTCCCCATTGACCTAAAAGAATTTCAAGGCTGTTCTGAGCTTGGCTCTGTTTAACCGTCCCTGAAGAATCACTGTATCCCACTCCTTTATTCCAGGAGATCATGAGCAGTGCCCCACGAAGCTGAGAAAGAGGCGAGTTCACGGCAAATAAAAACAGGACGTCTCCCCTGAAGAAGGAAATCAACTGGACGATGACCGAGAGCGAACACGAACACCCCTTCTCTTGGCTCAGTGACATCAGTGACTCACGAGCCCTGGCCAGGCCAGCCCCCGCAGGTGCTGCCATTGTTCACTTACAACATTCACTGTGCGCTGTTCCCCGGGGACCCCAGCTCGCCTTCACCATGGAGACTTCCCGCTGGAAGCTGGGGTGCTCCTGGGCTCAGGCGTGTTCTTTCTTCCTTTCACAGAGAAGTGAGAAATACCTATCAGGGGAATAGAACCGAAGAGACAGAAAAACGGTAAATGCATCATCAAATCACTTGTTATCTCAACAAATAAAGTCCGCGATCAATCGGACTGACTGGTAATTCAGCGAAGGCCTTTGGCAGGGCCTCTGCGTGAAAAAGCAACTCAAGACGCGGGCTCTTGCCCCAGGCGACAGCAGCATGGCCAGGCTAGCCTCCTGACCCCGCCGGACAGTTGACACTAATTCTGGGAGACTTCCGGGGCAGCCCCAGCCTGGATGCAAACAAAGCCTCAGAATAAGCCACTTGATTTTGTTCTCTGCACAAGGGAGGCAGCTAGGACCTTTGCCATTTTCAATGCTCGCGAGGTTGCTGGGGCGATCAATAAGCTCGCTCTTGCAAAGCACTCTCAGTTCCTGCGAAGACAGGCAGAACGTGAACGCAGAGTAGTATCAGTGGCCAGATGCCTGTTCCTGAGCCCTCGGCCAGAGCCAACCGCGGCCAGTCATCGACCATCAGCCATGCCCGGGGCAGCGGCAAGGGCCCCCACGCTAAGGCTCCTGCAGGGGGCTGAGAAAGGACAGGTCAGGAACGAGGCCCCTGGGCTCTCCGGGAGGGAGGCCGAGAGCCGGGAGCAGAGAGGGAGGGAGTGGGGACGAACAGGCGGGCGCCACGACCCGGTCCCGGCCACGCGGCTCCCTCACGTGGCTGGTTGGCGACGTGCACTTCACTGGGGCTGTGTGGCGCCGTGACATTGCGCACGCGGCTGTCGGCCACCTCGGCCCACCGAGGAGGGTCGCCCTGACACACGGAAGTGGAGCACCTCCCGGAGGAGGACTGGACCCTTTCGGCTCGCCGGTTACTTTCTAAAGCAAAGGTCGATGCGGTCCTGACCGCACCCGGGTTTCCAAAGCTCTCCGTCCTTGCAGACCGGGCCAGGGGCAGCCTTTCCTGGGCCTGCGTGACCGGTTCTTGGGGCGCATGACTTCTTGCGGAGCACACTGGGGTACAGGAACTCACGTGAGTGGCCTTGGGGAGCACCATAAAACCCCCCAAAACAAAACAGAATTGAAGCACTACTCTGGCACCCTGTTTGCTTCCCAAATCAACCATCCGCAAGGGCCAGTCATGTTTTCCTTTCAGTTAGCAGCACAGGCCGAAAGGTATGGCACGGTGGGCATAGTATTTTGGAGGGGACAAACGTGGTCCCTTATCTCAAAGAAACACAACAATGAACAATGTCACGTCTTAGACTTGGAATTGGTAAAACACTGACAAGTTTACCTCCAAATAAAGAACTAAAAAATGGAGGGGGCAAAAAAAAAAAAAAACTACAAAAGAAGGAAAAGGAGGCGTCTGCTATAATAGAATGAACCAGGGCTTTTACAGTGAATACAGTTTACAGGGCGCTGTCTTCGTACTCCTCACTAATTCGTACTCACTAATTCGTACTCACTAATTCGTACTCACTAATTCGTACTCACTAATTCGTACTCACTAATTCACGTGCTTGCCAAGTTTTGCCTTGGTGCTTAGTATATCCACCAGGTTCTGTGTCCCCAATGGTGAACAAAATAGACAAGATCAGGCCTTTAAGGAGCTGACATCCAAGACTCACAGCATAGCTCCCACTTGTAGCGTGCGTACCCAAGGGGAGCACGGGGTAGGCGTCATCAAGGCAAACAGGGCCCCGCGCTTTGCGATCATGATGGCGGTACCTTATGTAGAAGGAGGGGCTCAGCAAGGCTTTTCTTACAAAAGTTAACATTTAAGCAGAGAAGGGTTACCCAGGCATCGCGTTTCCAGGGACAGGAAACAGCCCGTGCATTATGGGGTGCGATCCAGAGACGGTAGAGCTAATTTCTGCAATTGCCTCTCTGTTTGCATCCTGGCCACTTCAACTGAGTCTCCTCAATCCAGAAACAAGCAACAGGCTGTATGTTAACCGAATTACTGTGGTGATCCTTTCAGAATATATACATATATCAAAACCACTGTGGTGTGCAGCTGAAACTAAAATAACATGCTATGTCAATTATATCTCAATTTAAAAAAAAAATGAGCAACAGAACTGTCCTTAGTATCTTTTGATAAAAGATGATTCTTCCTTCTGGCTGCCCGGGCCATCAGAGCAACACTCACTTAGTGATTTATGAGAGAGGAACACGACTCCGGGCAGGTATTACACTTAATGTGACAGAGAAAGCTGACTCTGGCTCCTTAATGCATCTCAAGTCAGCCATCAGCACAAGAAATAAAAGGAAGCTCTCTGTGCACACCTGCATGCCACAGCTGGTGTTAAGAAAAGCCTCCCCAAAAAGGGCTAAAAACAGATCACATTACATACAAACGTCTTCTTAGTACTTTGCATCAGGTTCCAAATTTGCTGGCTTGCTCCTGGCTATCAGGATATATATATATATATATATATATTTTATTTTAGTCCAAGACTGAAATGGCATTTACGCCTGCCTACAAGAGCATCTTGTGAACCTTCCGCCTTGGTTCCTGGGTGGTTATCTGTTCACTTACCCAAGCGAGTTGCACAATGCAAAGAAATAAAAGGCCCCGGAAATGTTGTGTTCATCTGAAGTGTTGCTCCCTATAGCCCAGATCTGGTACAACTTAATTCTTCCATCATGGAAAAGCAGTAATTTGCTTTCTTCGGTCTACGAAACGAAGGCATCCTAAGACAGGCCCATTCATGCTCTCCTCATGAATGGAATAGGTTTGAAAGTCTATTTGAAACGAATAAGCCCAACTTTAATTTGAGTCTCTTTCCATTTGAGACACCCAGGAGAAAACGTAATTTCTCCCAGCAGTTGATTATATAACCAAAAATATTAATAATACTCCCAGTTCTAAGTCTTGAAATACAAACCCTCACTCTGACTTCGTAGTTCTGACGAACTAGAAAACCCAGAAACAAAAGAGAAGGCAAGAAAAAGGACGTGTGGCAGCCAAGGTGTCCAGTACCCTGTCACCAGACCTGGGAAATGGTGGCAAGCTGACGGTTTCATCGTCTGTCCCCCCAGAGAAGACATTTCCCTTCCCCTGACCGCCCACAGTACTTACAGCCTCTACCGCACATTTTAACCCAAGGTCCTTTTCGATTCAGCGCTCTGTTCTACTGCCTTTTTATACACCACTGGGTTTCTTTAAGTCCGGAAAGCTTGAAAATTTCCTAAGGTCCTTGATGAAAGAAACCTTGCTGTGCCCTTTTTTGCAGACTCCTAAGAGTGTGTGGTAGAAGAGCCTGAATTTAAATCAAATGATCCATATCCAAAACCTGTTCTATGCCTTAACCCGTACTCCAGAGGAATCCCTCCTCTACAGCTGTCATTGAAGAAGCCTTTCTCTCCTTTCTCTGTCCTCCAGGGACCTGGAGCTTCTGTGATGATGTCCACTGTCCAAATGAAAGCCCTCCATGAGCCGGAGAACCATGAAGTTCTACCTTAGCCTTCTTTCTCCTGTTCTGCCAATCCATTCTGTTTTCAGGTATTACCAGCTCTGAACAGTTGCCACCTTCTTTCAAGATTTACAACAATTTACAACAGTGCCCCTGCCCAGCCATCCCAGGTCACCAGCAACCTGTATCCCTGACTCTTACAGCCTTTCAAAAACCTGGTATTAAGGAAGCCCCTGGGGCATGTGGAGGCGAGATGTGGGCTGTCGGAGGCAGTGACCCTCAAACGTGAACCGCCTTCAGTAAAACCAAGAGGTCTTGTTAGGCCATATTGCTCGGTCCCATCCCGAGAGTTTCTGATTCAGTACAGGGAATTCGGTCTGGGGTGGGGCCAGAGAACCTGCATTTCTATCAAGTTCCCAGGCGATGCTGATGGTGTTGGTCCAGGGACCACACGGTGAGAGCCACTGCTCTAAGAGCCAGTCTTTCTGTCAAGGAGATAACAGCAGAGGACAAGGATTCTTGAGTATATTTAATCACTGTAAGACGGCTACATTAGAAAGAATGATGATACCTGTCTATTCCAAAGAGGTGACCCACCCCCAAAACACACACACACACATTTTATAATCTGGGAAAACTTTTGGTTGCTCTTTGTCTTGGGTCCTAGTCCCTTCTCCTCCTACTGCCTTTGGGTCCTCCTGGGGTCCATTTTGCCCTCCATCTCTCCTTCAATCTTTTTCCTTTACTAGAAACTTCTCAGCTAACAAACCTATCAGTCATTGCTATTCCTGAAAGATGTTCCCCATACCCTGATGAAAGACCTTCCCCAAATGGCTGTCACCTGTCTCCTGTTCACCAACAAATGTGTTCATGTGCAGTATAAATTCAGTGCCAGCATTTCACCAGGTCCACCTTGATCTCTTGGAGTTTGACTTCCATCACCCCCCTGCTCCCTTTTAAAGAAATGTCCTTCTCTTTCTTTCAGAATGGCTTCTTGCATGACTTCTTTTATAGTATTCGAGTAGTGGGTCCTTCAATTCTCTCTTTTATTTAGGATACTAGCAGCTTTGCCTGAACAGCCTATTTTGGGAATGATCCCACCTCCATTCTCTTTGTGATATGGTCTGGGATGACCTCACGCTTTGGCTCCAAACACGGGCACAAGACCTACTTCTGGAGCATCAGAATCCATAGCCCTGTCACCACGATGACGGGTTTTAGGGATAGACACGCAACCAAAGCCACGTCAATCAAGGCCTATCTAGGACTGGCTGGAGGGAAAAGGCATGAGGCTTCCTCTCCTGGTGAGATCACGGACGCATGGCCTGCTAAGAGCTGCTTTTACCACCCAGCGACGGAAGCCCTCTTGAGGATGGTGCTCTGCAGGGAGGAGCAAAGCTGAAACAAAGCCTGAGGCCTAATGACAGTGGGGTCCCTTGGATCCAGCCGTGACAGAAGTTAAATGTATCCTAAATTTTTTAGTTATGTTGTAACAGATGTGGCCCCCCAAACTGCCCTGTTCCTTAATGCACTCACACCTTCTAGTTATTCAATCAAGTGATAATCTGGGTCCTGCTGCTGCTCAGGGATTTTGCAGATAAAATTAAGGTCCTCAATCCACTAACCTTAAAATAGAAAGAGTATCCATGGTGGTGGGCCTGTCCTAATCAGGTGAGCACTTCAGCAGGATTAAGTGCTTATAGGAATGAGAGTCAAGGCGTGAGAGGGCAGATGGGGCAGGGGGACATGACACCACACAGCAGCGAACTGGAGACAGACATTAGAATTTGAGACGGGTGCCTGGCCCGTACCCAGCAACAGCACAAGGGCCTCGGTCCTATAACCACAAGGAAATAAATTCTGCCAATAACCACATGAGCTAGAAAGAAGACACGAGTCGCAGAGGTGCACACAGTGCAGGGCGCATTTTGATTTCGGCCTTCTGCCACCCTGAGCGGAGAATCCAGCTAAGCCACGGCCAGACGGCGGACCTGCAGAAACTGTGACATAACGTGGGTGTGGCTTTAAGCCATTAAGTTTATGGTGATTTGTTAATGTGGCAACAGAAGACGAATACAGCAGACTCTCAGTTAACCAGCACCCTTGGGGATTGGCAGATGGCAGATACATGTAAGCAGACTCTCAGTTAACCAGGACTCAAGCAACCGGCAAAATCTCATGTGTTTTTTTTGCCAATTGCTTGAGTCCTGGTTCACAGGGAGTCTATTGTACGTACACGATACAATCAATTCCACTTTTTTTCTAAATCACTTTGAATTTTATTTGTTTCTTGAACCACAATATCCTAATTCTCGTGGTTTCTCTGGGACGGTACTATTCTGGTGTTCCTTACGTCATCCTGTTGCTGGTTTCTTGGCTTTGGTCCCCGTCTGTTATTCCCTTTAAACCTACGACATGTACCCCCCAAGGTTACATGTACACCTCTCTTCTCTTCCTATAATAATGTCCTTTTCATTGCATGCAGTTCTTAAATCTGTAACGTGGGCCCTGGCATCCAACAAGCTGCTGATACGTGCAGGATAAATAATTCTGTTTCTAAACTCCCCCCCCCCCAAACCACTAGCCCTCTTTTCCAATTCATGCTGATGGCACCATGGTGTGCTTGTCCCTCAGCCCATCACTTGTCACATCCGACCAAGCCTGCACTCCATTCCCACAATGCCCTGCTGGTCCAGACGCTATTCCCCTCCCCACAGCTGCTAGCCGGCCTTCTCGCCTTCCGTTTTCTCCCTCCGAACCATGTGAGTCACCTTTGCTGGATCCAACTTCCTAAAGGAGAGGACGTAACACACCTCCCTGCCATGCTCGGACTGTGGCCTTGGTCCCTGCAGCTGGCCGCGGCTCTCAAAACGCACGTGTGAGACCTGCACAGTCCGGCCCCATCGGGCTTTTCCAAGTTCATTTCCTACCTCTCCTGCCCAACCAGGGTTCTCTCCTCTCTGAGAGCTCACGTGGCGATTCCACCTGTCAAAACTCAAGCCATACCTGATAGTATTGCTAAAACCCTTTCTCCATCATCCTTTCCTCCATCCTCTGGGGCTACAACTTTCTCAATGAGAGGAACTTTTTTGTTGTGTGTGTGTATGATTGTTTGTTTTTTAGATGTGAGCTCCTATAGTTTTTCGTCCTTTTCCTTAGGATAGCATTCCTTTTATTCCTTATCCTAAGGGGGGCACCATTTCTCCAGGCAGGCTCTAGTAAACTCGGTGTGAAGCTAGGGTTTGTGTCTGTCTTCCTTCAGTAAGCCTTGGGGTGTCTTTACTAATGGGGACCCCTTGATGAATATACTGGCTGACAAACTGACTGAGAATGGGGTGTTTCATTTTCACTCTGACTTGTCCCCAAGTCTCCTTACTCCGTGGTTATCAAATAGGACAGTCTCTTTCTGGCGACGCGGAGAACAATCGTTACACCAACTAATATGGAAACTGCTCAGTCCATCGGTAGAGTGTTCTGGAAGAGCCTCTTTTTCCAACCAGGGTGAAAGCTGGCTCCGTAGTTTTCTTTCTGCCGCAGGAGAGGCAGGCGAGTTCAGAAATGCTGCTGCCGGGCGAGCCGCTCAGCCCCCGGGGTGCGTGCCCACCTCGCCCTGCTCCCCACGGAGCATGAAGGCCATCTGGGGGGGTCACACCCCCCACTTCCACAAGGAAGGCAATGGCAATGCAACCTCTCCTGAGAGGGGAAGGACCCAGTCACAATTCAAGAACAGGGGGGTCAGACGGAGCCCAAAGTCAAGGTATGAGGGGGGACCCCCAATAACCTAGAATTTATTTATAAAAATTGTGTAGTTATTCTCACGTGTTTAAATTTCAGTCGTCGTCAAAGCACTCTCCATTGGATGCACCACAATGGGGGGACCCTTTCCCACTGCCCCAAACCGGGTCTGAACCCGCCGGCGCTGACGCTGTGCAGGGCTTCCGCTGGGTTCTCGTTTCGCCTCTCCCTCATGGGCCACGACGTTCCCCTTGGAGGGCCTTTTTCCACCGGGGAAACAAAAGCAAAGCCGCTCCCGGTGGGATCAGGTGGATAGGGAGGGTGGGTCACGGGGTCAGCCTGTTTTTGATCAAAAGCTGCTGAGCACTCAGCGCGTGGGGTGCGCTGTCACGCTGCACGTCGTGCGTGTAACTCACGCATCATGAAACGGGCACACGCGGTGACAGTCTCCAGGAAAATTCACCGAAGCCGAACGCGGCCTCTCACCACCGCCGGCTGGTACAGTGATGCAGCCGGGCTCCTAGGACACTCACCTCGCGGGGAGCCTGTGCCCCAAGGGGCCCGCCCGCCGGAAGATCATTCCAGTTTTGTTTTGTTTTTTGGTCCTTCTCGTATTTTGAAAAATATGATTTATTCATCATATGGTGCAATCCCTCTTCAATCAACGTGTGATGATGTGTGAGATTTACCCTTTGTACAATCTCTTTCCAAACTGGCATCCTTGGGTATCGAGCACGCATTTGGAGCATTTCTACTGATATGAACTGGTTGTGCTTAGGTTAAAAAAAAGAAAAGAAAAGAAAAAAAAAACCCAACTAAAATTAGTCTCTGCCTAAAGAACACATAATCAGAGAGGAAAACTAGGCTGAAAAAAAGTCCTATGATCAAACTTTTTAAAAATCAGAATTCATGCTGCTCCAAGCCATGGCTTCCTATTATTAGCACAGCTTATACACGTAAAGGTAAGGCTTTCCCCACACACCTGGGGGCTCGACAGGTGTCTGTACTTGTACGCAGGTTACATCGCCTTCCTGGCATAAAGCAAGTTTGCTCAGGAGTATAATTATGTATGCAGAGGAAGGTGTGTCTGCATATCAACAATAAGATGACAATATACACGAGGACTATCTAACCTGCACGGAATAGCCGTAGAAAGATGCCTCCGGAAATTAGGATTTGGAAGACCAAGGTGCCTCATTGACAACTTTCCCCCTGGCCTCAGTTGTTTACTTTTCTGCTCCCAATGGGGGTGCGGACACCCAACAGAAGGCACTGTGGCCCCGGAGCCAGAGGAATGTTGACCTAGAAACCTGGGACCACACTGTGGCTACACGTGCCCTGGGTGACAAGGCCCCCTCGGGGCAGCCATGAGCCCCGACTCACAACCGTCCCTGGAGGACAGAGTTACTCATGCCCGCTCCAGGAGGGCAGGGATGGGTCTGGCTGTTAAAGGAGTGCCAGGAAATAAAAGGGGACGGTGGGACCAGAGCCGGTGTTTCATGTGTGGAGTCCCCTGACTTTACCTTTCTTTCTGTTTCTGCTCTATTTGCTCTCCTTTTCATAATGAAATGAAGTAAACGTTCTAAGAAAGACATTTAACTACTTCCCCCTCATTCTGTCTGCCATCATAAGAGGAGTGTTATGATATTATCCCCAAGTATTTTATCTGGCCCGATTTCACAAAATACAGCACACTACTCTTTTATTAACCAGAACTCAAGCAACCAGCAAGACAATGTTTGCATTTATCCGGCATCTACCAGTCCCCATGGGTGCTGGTTAACTGAGAGGCTACTGTAGCACTCAGTGAGTCGAAGTAAATAGACCAGACAGGATCCACGCACACCCCCGGAGCGTCCTTTTGGACAATTGCAAGTAACTGAATTTGCCCAAGGAATTCAAAGAGGAACTCTGGAGACACATTTCCCTTCCACTTAATGAAACATCACTACGCAGAAGCAATGCTACAACCAGGACCCTCCAAGTACGCTTTAAAAATTCTACTACGACCGCACGATTCAAGGCTATTCAAAAGATTGTTAAATAAACAGAATTCTTTTCCAAAATTCAAAATCAGCAACAGCTTTAACTACCTAACTTTTGCATAACGTTTGGAACATCAAGACTTTCCATAATTATATTGAATCAACCTTGTTGGTCTTCTTTTTGTCTGTTTTATTCAATTAAAAGCCAATAAATAAATAAATAAATAAATAACAACTCTGTATTTTAACTTCTTTTCTCAGACCATTCCAGGTAGTTGCCTCCTTGTTCAAATGATCACAACTTTCTGATGCAATCAGAAAAAAAAAATATTGCCAGACAAAGGCCCTATTGAACACTTGGTCTCCTTCTGGAGGAGGCTTAATAAAACTATTCTAGCTTAAAACGGAGATTTCAATGGTCTCGGCCGTGAACAAGTAACAGAAATACCACTTGGCATTAAATCCAGGGATTACCTGTTGAAACACCAAAGGCTGGTCTACTTTGATGTGGGTTAGCTGGTGCCGGGAAGTACCAAGAACTACAATTATTCTTTTGCTGTGATGTGGAGTGGAAGATTTGATACCGTATTTGGAGCAAAGACCCACTGTGTGGAGGGGCGTAGGCATGCACACGCACTGGCTCCAGCGTCACAAGGACAGTTGTGTAAGGACCTGGCTCCACTTGCCACAACGTTTCAAACTCAAAATAAAGGGAAACATCCCCCAGTATTTTCTGAGCAAAGGATCCCAGCAAGATCCAGCCACGGTCTCCCTTCCGCGTCCTGAAGCTCAATGAAAACACCTGATGATCATGTTTCACTAAACATCCCAAGGGAATTCTTGACCTATGCATAATGAGCATTCTGTTTAGGTTTCTTAACGTCTCTTTAAAAATAAATATTTAATACTCTTTAGAACTAGCAACATCTATGTATCCAGAACACACAGTCTCAGGGAAAGGCAAACCCCCACTTCCGTTAGAAGAACGAATAATGGGTTTTCTCCCCTCCAAGTTTGGGGGTTTACCCTAATACCACGGCCCCAGAGGGATTCTCACACTTACAACTCCTAACACATCCAAAAAAATAGAAGAAAAAAAAAGAAGAAAATTTCTAGCTCCTTAATTGTTTTGTCGAATAAGCTCTCATAAGTTCATTTTTGTTACCTTTTTCAGGCAAAATAAGAGGCCTTTTACAAAAATTCTATTGCTAAAACAATGGAATGCTCCTGGGAATGACTTCGTTATGGAAATGAAGTGACAGCTTCTTTTATCTAGCCAGGCAGAAAGTCTGCATTTATAAAAGGCATTCAGAACACTCAAGTGCTGTGTGTGGGAGGACATAAAATGCTATTTTTAATTCCGATTGCAGCATTCCACCCATACAGGTCTTACAGGATAATCATCATAATAATTCTGATCTAAAAAGAAAAAAAATAAACCCATCCCATTTCTGCTGACCCCAGCAGAAAAAAAGAGAGAGAAAGACAGACAGACAGACAGGCAGACAGGCAGGCAGGCAGGAAGGAAATTCGGGGAATGATGACTACAGCTTGCTTGTACTCTTAGACGGCCTGGCAGGCTCAGACACCAGTCTCCGAAGCTGTCCAAGCTGACTCCCTGTGACCCGGAATGAAAAGCACTCGGGCTCCACGAGCAACAGGCAGCCTGACGTCCTCGCACAGAAACGCACACTGTCTGTACGTGCGACTTGCACTGCACTGACTTTGCAGGAATCGCCCGTGCCTGTGCTTGGAGATCCTCTGGGGGTTCTTCTACTTGTCCCCAAGCATTTGGGATGAATGAGCCCAGCCGTGTGGCCGGGCCACCGTGGAAATGGGTTTTGCAAATCCTGGAAGGCCCCTGGGGTAAGCCGGAGGCAGCCGGCCTTCTGTTTTGGGAACTGGCGGGAGCCTTCCAAGTCAGATGCAGAAGGGGGAGGCTTCTGGGGTCGGCCGGGGACCCAAGCCTGGGAGCGCGGGCAGGAAGTGAGGACCTGGGTACATGGCTGTCTGCACTGGAGGGACAAAGTGGGGGATGAGAGCAGAACCCCTACCAGGATAGCTCCCGGAGGGGACCCTCCAGCAAGTGGCTACGTAACCGACTAAAGACCACGTGCAGAGGGTCAGAGAAGAGGTCAGGTCAGAGAGATGGCATTGTCTTTGAGGTAAGCTTCACGTAGCACCAAAGTCACCATTTTAATCTCTTTTCAAGTGTACGGTCAATGGTTCTTAGTACGTCCCCTCTGGGCAACCATCACCATTCTCCATTCCAGAAGATTCTCATCCTCCCCCCAGAACAGGACGCCCGAGGCACGCTCCCCTCCGTCCTCTGCGGCCCTGCCAGCTCTGTCTCTGACCGCCCCCCCCCCCCCCCCCCCCCCCCCCCCCCCCCCCCCCCAGCCCGACGCTGCGTGTAGAAGGGAGCACACAACCCGGGGCCTTTCGTCCTCCGTCTCTTTCCCTCAGCACCGTTTTCGGGGTTCGTTCAAGTCGTCAGCACGTGGTTCCTCTTGCGGCTGAATAACACTCCACCACACACACGCACCGGTCACGTTCATGGTTCACCAGTGGGCACATCTGGGCTGTGCCCACCTTGGGCTGCCATGAGGAATGCTGCTAGGAACACGCTTACACGTGCTTTTGTTTCAGGGCCTGTTGTCGGTTCTCCTGGCTGCAGACCCAGGGGCCAGACTGCTGGGTGACACAGCAATTCTACGTGTGACTCCCCGAGGGGCTGCCCAACCACGGCCCCCAGCGGCCACCCCACTGCACGGCAGGTCATGACGTTTCCCGCATCTCCACATCCTCGCCAACACTTGTCGTATTCCTTTTACTTATTTATTCATACCTTTATTATTATTACGGCCCTCCTAATGGGTATGAAGGGGTATCTCATTGGGGCTTTGATTTGCATTTCCCTACCACTAACGATGTTCAGTCTTTTCATTAGTTTTTTTGTTTTTGTTTTTGTTTTTTAATGTGGGTAGTTCCCTGGCTGGGAGTCGAACCCAGGCCGCAGCGCTGACAGCGCCGAAGCCTAGCCACTGCACCACCGGGGAACTCTGTTCAATAGCTTTTCAATGCACTTATTGGACGTTTGTATGTCTTCTTTGGGGATCTGTCTATTCAAGTCCTTTGTCCATTTAAAAACTGGGTTGTTTGCTCTTTTGTTGTTCCGTTCTAAAAATTCTTTATATACTACTCCAGGAATTAGACTTTGACCGTATACATGATTTACAGATATTTTCTTCCATTCTGTGGGTTGTCTTTGATTTTATTGATCATGTCTTTGATTTGCAAAAGGTTTGGATTTTGATGAAGTCCAGTTTATCCATTTTTTCTTTCGTTGCTTGTGCTTTTAGTGTCATACCTAAGAACCCATGGCCAAACCCAAGGTCATGAAGATCTACTCCTATGTCTTGGGATTCTTCTAAGAGTTTTATAGTTTAGCTTTTACGTTTAGGTCGTTGATTCATTTTAACTACTATTTTGTATATGGTGTGAAGGGTCCAACTTTATTCTTCTGCATGTACTTCATGCGCCTTTTCCTAGCCGTCCCAGCACTGCTTATGGAAAAGAGTTCAGAGAGACTTTGAACATGGTGTTACTTTAGTCTGTTCTCTTAAACAAATGTTTCTTTTGAAAAATATACTTTTTTTTTTGCAAATTAACTTTAATTAACTGCATTTTCATTACAGTGAATACAGTGAATGAACATATTTTTCCTCATGTCACATTTTGAAGATGCAGCGAGTTTCCAAGAGTCCTGACCAATCGGAGCCACCGTCCTGAGCATTCAGGGAAGTCAGCCAGCTCTGCAGTGGCACCTTTGCAAGGACTAATTTCCAGACACAACAAGTAGCTTGAAATTGCTGGGTGTCCTGTAATTTTAGTTTCATTCGTTTCCTTGCCTGTTGCCCTCTAGGGAACTGCTCCTGTCTTCACACATCTAGAGATCTCAGTTCTCTTTCCCACTCCAATACCCACCTATTAACATACGAGGTCAGACAATTAATTTCACGAACTCATCCTAGAAAAAGTGCCACATACCTCACTGCTGAGTATCACTACGGTCACCTTCAAAGTGCTCCCTTTGGGAAGCTGTGCACCGATGCCAGCACCTCGTCCACCCTTCAAGGCAATTTTGCAACTCTTATTCTGGAATGGCCATCAGAGCTGTTGTCATACCAAAATTTGACAATTAAGTTTGCGAACCTGCCACCGTGCGCTTACATTGGCAGCACTATATAAACAACTCAGTAAAGTGTCATAATTGTCAGATTTTGGGTATGACAACAGCTCTCTCTGATGGCCATTCCAGAAAAAGAGGTTCCAAGGTTGTGTTGAAGGGTGGACTAGGCGCTGGCATCAGTGCACAGCTTCCCAAGGGGGGTCCTTCGAAGGCGACCATAGTGATAGCAGCGAGGTATGTAGCACTTTTTCTGGGATGAGTTCACGAAATTCATTGTCTGACCTTGCAGGCTCTTGGAAGAGAATTTAATAATCTAATTCTGACTCAGACTAACATACCTGTAGCATGATACCTAAGTGCTTGTTTTGTTTAAGTGAAAAGAAAAAAGTGTAGGTTGTGGGAGGCCAGGGATTACCCATTCAGCTGCTGGAAGACCTGGAGACCGAAATCCCCCTAACGCGCGCGGCCCTTGTCAGACTTGGCCGCACCTTGTGCTCACCGGGGGAGCTTTCAAACATGCCGATGCCCGGGGTCCACCTACAGACCCCCATCTCAGCGGTCTGAGGTGTAGTCCAGGCAGTGTGATCCTAACACAGCCACGGCGGAGAGCCAGTTCCCCCAGGTCAGGCATCAGAAGCTGCTACTTCCTCCCCCGCCCCGAAGCAGCGGTGCTGGCCCCTCACACAACCGGCAGACAGTTAGGGATGCACCTTCGACTGCTCTTTAAAAGTTTATGGTTTCAGATTAAAACGAACAAAAGCCAAATCTCCTGTATCAGCTCCCATTTAGTCTTCCCAACAACCCTGGAAAAGGAGGTTTATTATTTGCAGACGACAACCGACGAATGAAGAGACAAACTTGGGGCGATTAAGCAATAGCCTGAGATCACCAAGCTTGGAAGCGGCAGGGAACAGGGGTTTGAACACAATTCTTCCAACCCGGGGTCTGTATCGTTTACGCCGTCTCATGCATCTGAAAAGGGCCAACCATTTTTACGTGTGGCACCCACAAAGGGGGCAGCTACTGCCCTCTTCCACCCAGCTCCTATCTTGTGGAAGGGGCCGGGGGCATATACTCACTGAAGAGAACGGTGGGCACTGTCCCTGCCATTCCTGAACTTTCTCTGTAATGTACGTGTGTGTGTGTGTGTGAGAGAGAGAGAGAGAGAGAGAGAGAGAGCGTACGTCCAAGGGAAGTGGGCCTCCTGAGTATATCTGAATTCAGGAAGATCTGACACGACTCCGAAAGTGTACCTGAGGGGACCTTTTGGAGATGGCGGGGGAGCAGTAATTCACTCCACTATGTGACAAGACTGGCAATAAGCCACGAAATGCCTTTATTATGGTACAAAAATAACAAACGCTGAGAAAACGAACCCCTTATTCGCCTGCGAATTTAATCGGATGCCTGTATGTGATTACAAAGCTCAGTCCGGTGAAAGAGCGACACCGAAGGACATCAGAGATCTCTAATCCTTCAATATTCTGATTCGCAGAGTAGGGACAGCACAACTTCTACACAACAGCATCCTGGGTGCCAAAGCGTGAGGCTCCTTCACAAGGCTTTACACAATAGTGTAATACAGTCTGCACGGATAAGACTTCCTGGTGATGGTGGGAGAACCTGGGAAGTTACTTTCAAATCACTTTTTCCTCTTCTTTCTAGCTCATGCTCTCCAACAAATGTGTAAGTCTGGGCATACATGTGTGCGTGCACGCGCACAGGCACGCGTACGCACGCACAGCCACGCGTACGCACGCACGCACAGCCACGCGTACGCACACACGCACAGCCACGCGTACGCACGCACGCACAGCCACGCGTACGTACGCACAGCCACGCGTACGCACGCACGCACGCCCCGCCCCGCTTCCAGGCTGGAAGGAAAAACCAGAGCGCCGGCCTGCATTTTTCCATTGTCCTACTTTATCCATGTGGGAAGCAGCAGGGACTGGAGTGCTATTTTCCCACTACCTAAGGAAAGTGGGACCATTTCTGTGCAGATTTGGGAGCTGGGAAGGAGACAGGATTTGTTGGAGGTTTCCTTAGCCTCGTGTCAGAAGTGGGTGAGAGGAGAGAATGTTTCACAAGTGGGAGTTCTACCTGCTTGTCTCCTAATTGTAGTGCATCTGTCAACGCTCTCTCCAGCACATCAAGACTTGACTCTTTAGAATCATTCTCGCTGTGCTCTGAATTGCTCTACTTTTAAGCTAACTACTTCTCAAAGTGTTGTTTAAAAACTGACATCTTCAAGCACATTTCAGGCTTAGAGTATGTCTAAGTTTGCAAAGTCTCATTGGTTCTTATGAGAGTGTTACTTAAAAAAAATTACCCTTGACAGCCAACGTCTTGAAAATGATTTGTGCAAAAATTGTGTTCCAATTACTTTATATCAAGATATTTAAGAGAAAATGTGGCCTTCTTTGCACGAGGCCAAAAATGATATCTTTTATCTTGAACTGAACATGTACATATTTTGTTTAAGCTGTTGCATTTAAACAAATTGAAAAACAGCAGGATTCTGGCTATCGTCCATAAAGAAACAAAACCTGCCTAGAATATCGTTTTAAGCATTAAAAAAAAAAAAACCCCAAAAACAATTAACTGTTATTTTCCACCAAGTTTAATCCTACATACAAAATCAGAATTGTCAACCAAGTCCAAGGCATCAAATCACAAAGGCTAATGTCTCAAAAAACAGTCAGGAAGCTCAGAAAAAAATAATCATTGCAGTCAAATTTTACACAAAGAAAAAGGGCGTAAGGGGAAAAGTTAGTTTATATTTCTACAAATTCCCTTTGAGTTACTGGGCAATATGCTATTTAAATTGATCCTTATGGTAATGGTACAGAGATCACATCCCTTAATAGTTCCCACCGAACATGACACTGAATGTTTATCATGTGCAAAGTGTTGCTAGGTAAAAATATAGGGTTCAGAAATGGATAAAACATTTTGATCACTTTAAATGCAGAACCCGGATTTTTAAAACACAAAACTAATTGTCCCTAACTCTCACAATTTTTGGTGAGTCTTTATTACCAACAGTAGTAATTTTCAAGTGTGTGTGTGTGTGTATGTGTTTAAGCCAGACCCTACCTTCAAACAAAACCTTACGAAGAAACCTAACATATAAAAAAATAAAATTAAGGCTATTTATGCTGACCTACTGGTTCCTCTGCCTCTCCACCCACCACCACCAAGGACTTCTGAAGGCAGGCCCTTGGAGGCTGGGGGCGGGGGTGCTCCGAGGAATCCTGAGGCTACTGGAGAATGCGATCTGAGCTCCGCCGGTCTGAGAAGTCTGTACTCCTTAACATGGTGTTTGGGACCCTCTACACCAGGGGTATCCAAACTTTCGGCTTCCCTGGGCCACACTGGAAGAAAAACTGTCTTGGACCACACAGAAAACACACTCACACTAATGACAGCTGATGAGCTAAAAAAAGGTTCGTGCATATTTTCGTCATGATTTAAGAAAGATGATGAATGTGTGTTGGGCCACATTCAAAGCCGTCCTGGGCTGCATGTGGCCCGTGAGCCGCAGGCTGCATCAACCTGCTGGACGCTTTGCTCCTTTATTTCACAGACTTAGAGCTTACCACCCCACCGGCCTCATGATGTATCATTAATTCACCAAAACCGGAGTTCTGAGTGTTCACACTGCATGCACTATGCACTGCATTGTTTGGTCCCCATGCTTCGTCCACGATGTCTTCCATCAGGTGATCTCTTCATGTCCCTTTCCTACCTGAAGAGTGCCATGACTCTGCACACAGCTGGATACCATCTGACCTCCATCTATGTGCTCATTTTTGCCCCACTATAGTGGGTGGTGATTATTGTCCATGTGGTCTTCACCTAAACTAACTTGTGAGTGACTCAAGGATAGAGAGTACATTGTATTTATAGTTATACTCCAGCTTTTAGCACAGGTCTTGGTATGTAAGAGGGGTTTAATAAATGTTTAGTAAGTGAATAAATGCAGATGGATCAATGGCTGGCTGGCTGGCTGGCTGGCATGGTTGATACATTTTCATTAAACCAGTGGAAAACATTTATATAAATATACATATATATGCACAGACACACTTTTAAAAATTATGGTAAAACACATATATTCACCATCTTCACCTTTTTTTAAGTGTGCCATTCACTGGCATTAAACACACTTCATTGTTGTACCACCATCACCACCATCCATCCCCAGAACTCCTCATTCTGCAAAACCGAAATTCTTGTGCGTATACACGTTAAAACAAATCCTTAGTAACGCAGCTTACTAACCGACAGTGTGGACCCCCCGGCTTCCTCACCTCCCCTGGGCCCTCACCTGCTCTGCATCTCCCGCCTTCTCATCCACACCCAGTTCGTTCCTTAGCAACAGGTGTGGTGCATGCGGGTGAGGCGTCAGTTGATCAAACTCCAAGCTCCTCAGCTTCCCTGCTAGCTAGCAGCTGAGGCTGCTCGAAATAAATGTTCAGGGTTGTTTTTCTAGACCCTCACTGACTCTTACTAACACGGCATGTTAGGGGTCCGCTTTTGCTCCAAGACTGTTTTGGGCTTCACTGAAAGCACGCCTTTAAGGAGCGGATGCATGGGTGCAAAAGGGTCTGTACGCACAAGGGCTGTCCGGACAGTACGCAGCCACGGGACGTGAAAAATCCGGGCATTTATGCTGGTTTCCTTCCAGACAGCCCTCGTATACACACACATGACTTAGATGGGATATCCACGTGATTCTCTTGTTGATACCTGAACATTTCTGAACTTAGGACTTGTTTGCTACATCATATGGAGAGCACATGAGAGCGGTCGCCTTTCTCTCCTTCCCCCCAGGAACTAATCATGAAATCCATGGTGCCTCTTATAACCATTCACTGGATCAGAGAAATGAGAGAAAGCTGACACAGAGTTCGTATTTGTGCAGAAAGGGTTTAAAAATGTGTTGGCCTATCAGGTCACATTTTTAATCTTGCACTCTGAGGAATGTAAAGCGAAGTAAAGGGACTTGGAAGGAAGCTGGCAGGAGAGGGGAGGCTACCCAGATGCCACGCCAAGGTCCGGTGCTACCTAGTGCTCCGGCCCAGGAGCCCCCACGTGGGAAGTGCACGCGGTGAGTGACCTTCCTCCCGCACCCCCGGTCGGCAGCTCTCGGACCTTGCCCGTGAGTCCTCACGGGACACGAGCTGAAGCGTAGGGTGGTCGTCTACCTTGCACACCCAGCACTAGACGGGAGGGCACCCAGACCACTCAGCAAGGGGCCCAACCCAGCCAGACACAATAGAAGTTCTCCCCCTCAGCTGTGGTCAGCCTGGGTACCTAGCGACATAGGAGGTAACCAACTGGCCCTTGCCTAAAAGAAGGCACCACATGGGTCGCCCAGATGTCACCCGCCCTGGTGACTCAGTATGCCTATCATGGCTCCAGTTTAACCAGCCAGTCTTTGTCGGACCAAGAAATAAGTAAACAGCATGACAAAGTCCCTGTCAGGCGTGCCTAGGGTGCTGGTATCAGTACCGTTTTTGAGTATTCCATCGTTGGGTCAGGCCGGATATCCCAAACCTTAAAAAGTTAATAAGGAAAAGCATGCATGTCAGCTTCCTGTGAGAGGATACGTGCACTGGCAGCTACTCAAATAGCAAGTTCAACGCGGCAATGAAATCTTGAAAATTTCCCTTCCAAAAGGGGGAAAAAGGAGGAGGGAATTAATCTGAACACAAGCCAGATTTGCTAAAACGCAGTCTTTGTTCCTTAACCAAACTGCAGTTGACTCTTCACAGAGTCCTGACATTTCCCAAAATACTGGAAACCGAGTACGACTGACCACGTACACGAGCACAAGGCCCCCATCCCAACAGCATGCTTAGGGAGGACAGAGAACGTGGACGAAGGAAGTCAGGGCCTCGCTGATAACTGAAAATGATGGCGAACACACCCCATGCTGCTGTCTTCTAGACATTTAAGTCATTTTCATGTTGCTCCACTTGATGGGCTCCTTTCTCCTAGCGGCCCCTCATTCCCAGGAAGGCGAATGATGTTACACCGACCAGCACCCCCGTTTCCTCCCGTAAGAAACCCTCCTTCTTTCCCTGGTTTTCCTTTGGACTTGCTCTGTGGGGCAGTGCCCACTCCCGAGCTGAGGGCAGCATGCTTTTGCCAGGGAATAGACTGGCCACCTTGGTCTCAGGGTTTGCTATAAGCTGAGTTATTTGCACAGGAATGGAAGCATGCTGGGAGCCCTGGAGAAATGAGAACTATTTCTAGGGTACCAGAGAAGGGTGGCCCTTTAGCTGGTGATCTCTTCTCCTTCGTTCACATGCTGTGACTCACTGTTTGGGCACCACGAAGCAGGTGGGATCGTTTCAAGTTCATCGTTTTATTATGCACCGACTCAGATGAAGGGTTTTAAGGAAAATGGTCGTTTGGAGTTCTAATGATTTTTCTCTAGTGGGATGTACTTAATACCCTCTCGTGAACAAAGTGGATGCGACCAATTTCTCCCTCTTTTATCATTTCTAGAAAATTAGACATTCTTATGTAGGTCAGACCACAAGCCGCTAAGCAGTGTAGAGAAAGATGACTTTAACTGTAATCATCTTCTCATTCCATGTGAAGTGGCGGCCGAAACCTTTCAAATCTCCGGAAAACATAGAACCTGGTTCTATGCTGAGCTCAGATATACAAATGTCTCGTTCAGGAAAGCATTAGGAAGACTGATGAACTAATGTTAGTAAATCCCTTGGCGATTCCCAGGTCAAAAATGTGAACTAAACATTATCGTTGTTGGTTTCAGTGGAATCTCAATGATCAACTGCGGTCTAGTGGGGCCTCATTAGGGTACCAAAGCTCGGAACTCGGAGGCAAGAGGAAAAAACTGTGGTGCTTACTTTTACCTAATTCTCTTCTGTGCAAAGAGAAGAAAGGGAAGATCAATAGTTATTGATAACATCATTTAACACCATGTACTAAGCTGATACAAGTAAAAGCACATCAAAGTACGTATGGATGTATGACTGCACGGATGTCGAAAGAAGCAGTCAGCTCACAACCAAATGCATGTACTCCTCCACGTTACCTAATAATATGTTATATATTATTCACATAATACATACACGCCTTTAGAACCCTGGCTTCCTTATCCAAATTATCTCTGTAGAAACAGATCATCATGCTTTGAGTCTCAGAATATAATGGATTTCATTACTGAATCAAATCTCTGGGGTTTTGGGTCAGGAACTTTCCGTATGGATTTGTCCAGTTTCTGAGATAATGAGAACCTTTTTGGTTTAATACCTGTTGTTATTCTTCCTTTTATTGCCAAACTGACAAAATAAAGATTTTCCTATTATATTTACGTAAAATTCTCTGAAGTATAGAAGGTGCTTGACATTAATGAATTTCATTGTTGAATTAGATGAATGGAATGGAATGGAATGAAGGGTAGGAGGCATCACCCAATCACAGCTTTGTAAGATCAGAAGGAACCTCGATAGGTTGCTCCTGCCTCTAGCAGAGACTGAACTTCACACATACAAGACAAGCATTTTTCTTAACAAACATTTATAAAGAATGGCTTCAATCACTGTTTTAGTGTTTAAGGACTTTTACTGTGGGGAAACTCTTCTTACACTTAAACCTCTAAAGCCAAGTTGATTTATCATGTATACCTGACACTAGGTAAGGTTTTTCCCAAATGCACCCCTCAGAAATGACTGGGCTCCCTTAATTTCTGAGTCCTTATAAAGCTTATCATATCGTGTGTTGCGCTCTTAAATATTTTATTTTATACAATGAAGTATTCTTGGTGGAAAACATATTCTCTTGAAACCACTTCAAACAATGTTAATTTTGCATGCTAATAAAAGTCATCTAAGAGAATTTTTTTTTATAAAGAAGCAAACAAATTTAACTTGTAATTATCTTGGGAATATGACTTTATAGTTGTAAACAGTGAATGTCATTATAAATAAAATAAACATTTTTAAAAGATTGATTTCAAATGCAACAGTCAGGGAAGAATGGAGAAAAACATAACAATATTGTTTCATACCCATATTGCCACAGTGATGGTGCCCAATATATCATGTTCAAATTAACTGAGGGCATGGCTATGTCATTATGTCATTTGTTTGGGTCAGCAGGTACTAAAATGTAATCAACAGGTATAGAAATGAATACCCATGGCTTGGGATAAAATTTCTGGTGACAGCGTCACGCACAGATTCAAACTATTTCATTTCCAATGACTTAGACATACACCAAAATGATATGCTTTGGAAAATTATATTAGGTGACTCACCAAGTGGCTCAAATGATGATGAAGACACTGGTATTAAAGATGAAGGTTGTAAACAAATCATTTCATATCATATGAAAGTGGAAAAATGAATATTTCTAAGTTAATCTTTATGGGATTTCAAACATGTTTGTGAGACTCAATAAACAGCTCAAGTACAAATTTGATTGTTTTATCTAAATCTCCAAGCCCTTATATATTTAGTCCAATTAGTTGAACAACAACAATAAAACAAAGCCAAAACAAACAAAACCTCATTGACAGTCTAGACAATGGCTTAAATTCTAACTTACATGGTACATTTCAGGCCCATACCTCTTCTGTAGACCTAATGACTCAACAGTCTACCTGAATTACCCACTAAAAAGGACATCTCATTACCTCACACCCCTTAGGATGAATACTATCGAAAACACAGAAAATAGTAAGTGTTGACAAAGATGGGAAGAAATCTCAACCCTTGTGTCCTGTTGGTGGGAATGTGAAATGGCGCAGCCACTATGGAAAACAGTATGGTGGTTCGCCCCAAAATTAAAAATAGAGCTACCTTATGATCCAGCAACTCCATTTCTCAGTATACACTCAAAAGAACGAAATCCTGAAGAGATATTTGTGCACCCATGTTTGCAGCATGATTTACAATAGCCCAAAGGTAGAAGTATCCCAAGTGTCCACTGATAGATAAATGGATAAGTAAAAATGTGGTCTCTATGAATACACACAATGGAATATTATTTGGCCTTAAAAAGAAAGAAAATTCTGACAGGGGCTACAACACGAATGAACCTTGAGGACATTACGGTCCGTGAAATCAGTCAGTCACAAAAGGACAAACACTTAGAGGAGGGGTCTGGAGTAGTCAGATTCATAGAGGCAGAAAGGAGAGTGGTGGTTGCTGGGGCTGTGGGAAGGAGAACGGGGAGTTCCTGTTTAATGAGTGTGGAGTTTCAGTTCTGCAAGAGGAAAGGAGTTCTGAAGCCCGGATGCACAACATGAATGAGCTTAACACGACAGAAGTACATGTTACATCTAATTCTAAAAATATCTAGTATCTAAAAATAACTAAGATGACAAATTTTATACTGTGAGTATTTTACCACAATTTAAAAAGAGAATGCCTCATGTACACCTGACGTGCTCCAGCAAGGCTCTGTGATGTGCCTGTCCTCTCCCACCTCTGTGAACGGCACACACATTTCCTCAGGTGCTCAAGCCAGAACCATGAGCATTATCCTGGTAGTCACTTCCTAGGCTTCATCCACGTAAAACGTCAATGCATCCTGCGTAGCTGACATTGAGAATGTACAGTGTCTTGAACTCGTCCATTTCTCTTCGATGCCATTGCCACCACAGGGGTCCAAACTGGTATCTGGTCAACCACAGGTTTTCTGCCCCACATCCCTGCCTCTCCTGTCATCTTCCCACCCACCCTGCATGCTTGGGTCCTTACATGGCATCCAAAGCACTTAGAATAAAATCGAATCTCCAAGTGCAAGGGCCTAACTAGCTGTGGCTTGACAACTTGAACCTCATCTCTTTCTACTCTCCTTCTAACTCACCTGAGCCTCCAGCAGCACTGGTTCAAGTTCTTCGAATGTGCCACGTACTTGTCACCCAGATACCTTTGCATATGGCATTCTCTTTGCCTGTACCCTTTCTTCCTCTCTAACCCCACTGTGTCCCCTCTCAGACCCTGTTCAATGTCATCCAACAGAGTCTTTCTCTACTCAGCCAGTCTTAAGTAGGTTCATCCCGCCTGTTACTGTTTCTCATGTGTCACTGTTCTCTTTCCTTCATTTCTCATTATATTTACATGTTTACATGTTTATTGACTGTTTCTTTCAGTAGACGATAAGCTCCATGGGGGACATGAGTCTCAATACAGGGCACAAATACATTTTAAAATGATAATGTCAGGTAGTAAAAGGTGTTATGAAAATAGGAAAGCAGGGTATGAAGACTGGGGTGCTATTTAGATAGGACGGACAAGGAAGGGCTCTTGGAAGTGACATCAGAGTGTACAGCCGGGTCACTGTGCAGTTCAAAGCTGTTCAATAGCTCATCGAAGCCATCACTGCTTCGACCCACTGCTGACGTCCTCCTGAGAACCTTCTGGTCCTTCTCCCTCCATAGCCTACCTATTCCCTATTCTCCCTGTGCTAATATTAATCCTGTTACCTGTCTGATCACTTCTTGTCTGGAAAATGACATCGCCGCCTGCCACACTTCTTGTTTTAGAATCTCTTAGTCCCGGTTCCTCTTTGCTTCCTGAATCAAGTCCTGAGTTTTCATTCTAGACCAGGGCTGGGCGAGATGTCGGTCTAGCAGACCACAAAGCAATTGTGGGGTGACCACCCGAATAATACAATGAAAAGCTAGTGGACTGAGAGACACTTGGAGAAGTAGCCCTTGCCCAGGCCTGTCCTCGACGGCCCGGCCGCATACACGAGGCGTCGGCTCCCCCCCCAGCTGCACCTTGCACGCTCCCCATCGCAGGGGCTGGGCTGTCTCCCGTGCCCGCCACCAACTCTGTTTTTCAGAATTGGCGCTTTTTGGCCTATTTGCCTCCACCACACCTACCCATCCCCGTTGTTCACTAACCCAAACCTCAAGTCCAATTTCAAAATCACCTTCTCCATGACAATTTCCAGACCTTGGAAATCAGAAGTGGTCACTTCTATCTTTGACTCCCTGAAGCGTGGTTTTACTCTTTTCCCACATTTTATTGCATTCTGGCTCATGCCATAATGAGTTAGATTCTTTCTCCAGTCCCTTTCCAGATTGTAAGATTCTTGGGGACACAGACGATCTGATCCCTTGAGTCCCAATAATACTTGGTACTCGAGAATTATTTTGTTAATCAAAGTGTGGTCCTTGGACCAGCAGCGCCACTTGGGAGCTTCTTAGAAATGCAGAATCCTGGGCCCCACCCCAGACCTACAGTCAGAAACCTGAACTTTAACAAGGCCCCTGGGTGATTCCTAGGTACCTGATCAAGCTCACAGCAGCCCCTCACTTATACTTGGGGGTTGGACTCGGTAGGGAAGCAAAGTATCAAACGCAAAACATAATTTATTAATACATAATTCCTTCAAAGGTTAATTGTGAGTGAATGATGCTTCACTCTATACAATGATATTAAAGCTACGCAGACGCAGAAGGTTAACTATATCAACATTTTGAGTGAGGAAAATACTATTTGCCTTGGCCCACGAACTACAGCTGAGAAGATTTTGTAGTTTTATGAAACTTGTCTGTTTACGAGTGGGAGTCAGGGGAGGATATGCCCACGATTGCCGACAGTACAAATCTCCTCCTGTATTGAGTGGATTGGCTGGGAAAATACTGGCCTCAGAGTTTTAAAGAGACTTCTGTCACATCCAGTAGACTTACAATACGCACGTGCTATAGATGTGCGATTTATCCTAATCCGAGGCAGCGACAGCACGGCTTTGGCTGCCCTGCCCCAGAGCCTTCGATTCCCCTGCATGACAGATAAATCGTAGTAAGGACACGCAGGCTCGGTGTGAAGCAGGTGCTTCGTTTAGTTAGGGATGGGAAGCGGGAGTCCTAGGGCAAG
This sequence comes from Lyroderma lyra, assembly GCA_004026885.1. Classification (NCBI taxonomy): domain Eukaryota; kingdom Metazoa; phylum Chordata; class Mammalia; order Chiroptera; family Megadermatidae; genus Lyroderma; species Lyroderma lyra. The sequence goes on from PVJL010008722.1 coordinate 56,256, forward strand.
GCCTTCTTAGAGGGCACCAGGCTGGCCACTAGAGGGCATTAGCCTGCGGGCAAAACTCTCCCGATGTCCCTAAATCAAACAAAAGTCACCTTGTGTGCGAATTCAAAGGGAAATTGCTTCCATCTCCTACTCCACTTAATAAATGGACCAGGAGCTAACAACTTCGGTGGCGAGGAATTATACCTCACCTCCTTTGTCTTTAACACAATAGATAGTACGTGAATAAGTGTGAGCCCTCCCGTAGGACCAGGGGTGACACACTCGTCTAACCATGCCTTTGGGGTGCTCGATTGCCTTTGTTCAGAGGTCTGTGACTTTCCACTATTTCCTGCTCCCTCAGGACCATCCCAGCAGCAGAGGAAGCCTGAAACGTCTCCCGCCTTGTCCAGACCACTTCCTAATGTTCTCAGAGGGTCAAGTGGACAACGTATCGGCTGAAAAGCACCCTTCGGGGGACAGGAGAACGAGAAGGCAGGTTGGGGAGGGCTGGAGGAAACAGCACGCACTCCGAGGAGAAGCAGTGGCAGGCTGACCCGACGTCCCGATTTCAGTGGGACAGAAAACAGCACTGTCCCCGTTTCACAGTCCGCGTGGTCCGCCCGCTGACACCTTGCATTGAGCCTAGGGAGAGGGGCTGACCGTATGTGCCATTTGAAACGGGGACAGTGCCCTTGTTTTCTGTCCCACTGAAATCAGGATGTTGGGTCAGCCTGCTCCGGGGGCAGGGTGAAGGGTCAGTGTCTGGCCACCTCACTACCTTAGGGGTGGTCCCACATCAGAGGAGCCTCCAGGTCATCCGGCTTCCTTCCACACCTCAGCTTCGAAGGGCAAGGTCATGGTTCTCACCGGTCCCTCTCATCTTCCTGCAGGTTCTTGGGTTGAATCACCAGGCAGGCAGCCCCGAGGCAGCCAGGAGGTGACGGGCTCCGCCCAGCCCCAAGGTGATGGTGGGGACACTGCCCTCCAAGCCAGCCCCTCGCCACCGGCTGAGACAAGGCTCTGACCAGGCAGTTTCCACACCAGCTCCCCGCCCTCAGCCAGCGCCAGCGGTGTGCGTGCCTGTCGGTCCCTCCTGCCGAGGACACAGTCTGCCGTGATGGTTCGGAGCTGGGGGATTGATGACGACCGCGGAACCAGGAAAGGGCTGACTGTGACCCCGGGACATCTCAAATCACCTCTCAGCTCAAAGGGAAGAGATGCATTTCAAAAGAAAAGCAGAGCAATCGCTTTGTTTAGTGTTCTCTCTCAATTAGGAAGCTGTACTCCCAGGACAAGGTCAGCACATGTGTTTTTCAAGGGCGAAATTAAAAAACAAACAAACAAAAAACAAGTGTTTCTAAGTTCTAAACACTAAAAAGCACTGTTTTGCTTTTTTTTAAAAAAAGAGAGAAACAACCTAAAAATGCAAGTCTTTTTATTTTTCTGCCTGTATGTCAGAAAGCAAAGAGGACCGAACGGGCAGAGGAAAGCAGACGAGGGGGGACCCAAAGAAACCCGGAATGATCTTCTGGAGGGCGGGCCCCTTGTGGCACAGGCTCCCCCGTGAGGTGAGGGTTCTAGGAGCCCGTCTGCATCCGGGGACCCGCTGGTGTTGCTGTGAGAGGCCGCGTTCGGCTCCAGTGAATGTTTTTTGGAGACTCTTGTCACCGCGTGTGCCCGTTTCATGACGGTGATGGACACGCACAACGTGCAGTGTGACAGCGCACCTGCCCACACCGCGCTGAGTGCTCAGCCGTTTTGGACCAAAATGTCGTGACCCCCGTGTCCACCCTCCCTAGTCACCTGATCCCACCCTGAGTGACTTTTTTTTGTTTTGTTTTTCTGGGTGAAAAATGTCCTCCAAGGGAAACATTTTGCTGATGTGGAAGAGGTGCCCCCCAAAACAGCAGAAGCCCCTGGAAGGCATCAGAATCGACGCGTTCAAACACTGTTCCGAGCGGTGGGAAAAGCGTCTCGATAGGTGCAGTGCACCCAACGGGGGGGACTCTGACGGCGAGTGAGGTTTAAAAGTGGAAGAATAAGTAGGCAAAGTTTATAAGTAAATTCTGATTTTTGGGGGGGTCCCCCCTCGTATAATTGGCCCTGCGACCTGCTTTCTGCCTTCTGGTCCCAACAGAACAGTCACGCCTTCCCGCCCGGGCCCTGCTGGTCAGAGTGGGGGCCAAAGCCAGAAGTAGTGGCAGCACTGCCATATATGTTAGAATAGTGACAGGGACAGCGGCTTGGACCACCGCCGCCACTATGACAGGAAATGAACCTCAAGCATCCCAGTCTAGGAACTTGCTGTTGTCTGTGATCACGTGTCCTCCTTACACTCAGGGGCAAATATTTCGTAGCGAGATGTGGTTGAGAGGCCCCTAGGACTCACCGTGAAACAGGCTTTGTAGGTAAAGTATCTGTGAGGTACCTGTTCTTGGAGTGCCAGCACTTTCAGAAGTCCAGCCCATGGCTAGGGAAATGTGGGGGACGCAGGGCTAATGTCACGTGGGAATGATTCCCTTCTTGAGTCCCGAAGAGAGCCGAAGGGCTCAGCATTCACGTTTATCTTCACTGCAGGGCACACGTGCTCTCAGACAAGACCCGACAGGACAGAGATTACTGTTGGTGCCAACGGACCGAAAGCCCAAGGCGGGTTGCTTAGCCAACTCTGAAGCCTGCTCCTGCCTTAGTTTCTACACAAAGTACGTCAACAGAGCACAGATGTCACTGGAGACCTGAAATGTTTCCAGTCTCGAGTCCTAGTGAGAAACTACTTGAACCATAGAAGACGGGGGAACAAAACATTGAAGTCGATCTTCACCCTTCACAACAACACATGACAACCTGAAGGTAGGTCGGTTCACCTTTCTGTTTACACACACTCCCCTCCCCGACCCAGACACGAGCGTGGCGATTGTAAAGGACTCTGCCTTACAAACCGATCTAATAAACTGTGGTGATGTTTATGAATATGGATGAACTGATCAGGAATGCCAAGCGTCTTCCAGGCCCAGTGAGGCCCTCTGCGCCTTGATCGCTTTGAAGAAAGGGGTAAGGCAAGAAGCAAGAGGTAAAACATACGCTGCGCAGAGCAACGCAACTGAGTGTGAAAAGTAAGTTGGAAGCTCGGCGTGCGGGGAGTGGGGGGTTCACAGACAGAGGAGCTTCGACAGATGGGCGTCTGCTGTTCAGATGCCAGCGAGGGCAAGGGGGAGGGTCTGCCCAACCAGCGCAGGGTCAGAGGGGCCCAGGGCATCGGAGTGAGAGGGCAGTGACATCAAAGGTCTCCCACTCTGTCACACTTCTCGCCAGAGCTGCCTACGTCCCAGCCCCTCGAGGAGAGCAGAAGGGGAGGGCAGCACCCTAGGAGTTCTCTCGCGCCTCGCAGCATCTCTGCAACCCCCGCCTGCACGTAGGGAAAGCAGGCCTGGGGCTGTCACTGGGACACCTTACAGCAAGCTGGTCCCACCCGCGGCCCACAGGCCACATGCGGCCCCACACACACAGGGAAAGTTTCTTAAAACATTTCGTAAGTTAGGCGTGGATCTTTCTGTTTTGTCTTTTTTAGCTCATCAGCGATCGCTAGCGTTCGAGTATCTTGCGTGGGGCCCAGGGAAGCCACAAGGCCGGCGCCGCTGCCCCAGAGCCACGAGTTGTGGGCAATGGGGACGCAATCCGTGCCGGCCCTTCCGCCCAAAAGCATTCCCCTTCTTTCTCTCAAATCAAAACGGACTCTCCGGTTAGACCGGAAAGACCGAGACAGCCGTGTGCCCGTGGGGCCGGCTGAGGCTCGGGAAACGGTTACCTGACAAAAGTCTGACCCGCGGCAAGGCATGACCGCTGGCTCCCCGGCGCCACGGGGTGGCTGTGCGTGACAGCCAGGCAGGCGAGCAGGAAGAGACGGTGCTCACGGCGAGGTGGGGAGCGCCCCCTGATCAGGAGCTGGACACGCCGACCCCACATTTAATTTACTCTCTTGCCCACACTGAAGGCATTTCATTTCCACTCCAGGGCTGGGATGGAGGTGAAATTTTCAGCCTTGATGGTTTCGGGTTAAGATTTGATCCTAAACCTTGGAGAGGGAGGGACAAGGGGAGGAAAAGTTGGGGTCAAGACAACACTGTTACTCAAAGGCAGTCTGTCTTGGTCTAAGGTGATCCCCCCATTCCTCCTGAGAAGCCTCAGCTCATAGAGTGACACTGGTACTAAAATAAACTCAGAAAATACAGACCACAGGACACCGCCAACAGCCAAACTGGGCTCAAAAATTCACTCATCTCCCACTCTTCCCTCTGTGTATGTTCAGTCACTCTGTTTTGATCAACTCTTCCTTTGCAGTGTCTCCCACATCTGTCCCTTATAAAGTCCCACAGCAGCTCCCAAAGTCTTACCTCCTCATGCCTGCAACAGCCTCCTAACCGAGGGCCCCCACCCCTAACTCCAGTGGTGACCAACCCCCAGGTGGGGACCTTCTCCACAACAATGCCCCGCCCACATTCACACGCTTTTCCGATGCGACCGTGCCTGTCCTCCCCCTCTGCACGCTGATTCACATTCAGCTGCTACGCTTCGCTCAGCGGGTGTTAGGCCTGTTTGGACCTCCCTCCCCGTGGGTCTGGGGGCGATGCTGCCTGTCCACCAGGGCCCCAGGGAGCGAGGCGGCAAGGAACTGTCTCAGAGAACCGGATGCAGGAAAGAGAGTGTGCAGGGCACTCAGGTACACGTGGGCTGGAACCGCGGTGGCAACCCGGACAGGCTCACTGCTTCTTCATTACGGTTCTTAATTCTCACCAAGACTGATCGCTACCTCATTGCAGAGGAACAAGGCTAGAAAGGCAGGCTGGCACCAGAGCACCCGGGCAGTGGGAAGTCACAGTGAGGTGGCTGGAAGTCACAGTGAGGTGGCTAGTACAGGGCTCAAGTCATCAGCAGGAGCTTAACCACCAGCAAAACTGGATCGCATCTGTCCCTGTCCTTATGACTTCTCCATTCCCTTATGGCTTCTTAATGTTAGCTATGTTGTCACTTCTTAGTAATGCTTTTTTTTTTTTTTTTTAATTTTAGTAAATATCTTGGAGCTCTACCTAATTTTTCCACGTCTGGGCCTCAGGGCTGGCTGTCATGTGGCTTAGAGCTATTGGCACGACCAGGCATAAGCGACAATTCATTCCTACTCTTTCACCCTACCAACACTCACTTAGCGCCCCTGCGTGCTGGCTGGGAGAAAAGCAAGAGAGGACAGAAGCGGTGAGCGCTGCAGAAAAGGCTGCATGCGATGTTTAGGACACAGGAGGAGACACGTGTGCCCCCCAGGACAAAGCTGTGAAGCACATAATTGCTAGTGCAAGGCTCCAGTTTTTCTCTCTTGCCCTGTGATCATGAAGGAGGCCTCTAGATGGTAGGACAGAAAGAGCGCAGCAGTGTGCATCCTGGAGCTCTGCACGGAGGACAGGCATTTTGGGGACACACCAGGTCCACAGCAGACGCTGTGTGAGTGACAAATAAATGTTTCTTTCACTAAACCCACTGAGCGTTTAGGGTGGACTCTTTCTAGAGCATCCTATCCTGACTAATCCCGGGGGCCCAAAGCATGGACGCACGTGTTAAGCGAGCTCAGCTATGTATTCCATTTCCAAGCTGGATTGAATTAGGGTAGCACTGTGTGGTACGATGTTTGCTCAAAAGATGGCGTTAATCACATGAGTGCTAGTGTCACCAGGTGACAGGCAGGACCAAGAAAATGATGGAAGCGTGGTTATGGTTCAAAGAGCACAAGAAGTGGTATTTGAAATTTGAGAACGTTGTTTGAGTTTTTCCTGTGTTCTCCTGATTTAACACCCCTTGACTTCTACCTGTGGGGGACCTTAAAGGATGTGGTGTCCCATACAGAACCGGCTACACTGGTGGTACTTTGGGGAGAAACTGAAATGACAGGTGCAGTGATACAAGTGAACACTTCGGTCAGCGTTGCTCGGGCAGCAGTTCGCTGTAATCAGACGTGTCTGGACACCGATGGGAACCACGGTGAGCACCTCCTGTCATTGCAGAAGTCCAACGTGACTTGTATTCATCTTCTGTTATCGGTAGATACTGAGTATTACAATTTCTCCTCTCTTGAAATGTGTACACATTTTTTGGAACCCTCTGTGTAACAGCTTTCATTTTCTCAAATATCACTGGCAGTGAATCGTGTGCCCTAATGCCCTGTGGCAGTGCTCACATGGAGGGCCCTTAATTTCCTTTAACTTCCTTAACTTTATGGGTGATCGTGTCTTGCCCCTTCCGCTAGGCTCCTCAATACAGTGACCATGGCTTATACATGGGACTCCCCTCCTCACCCTCCAACTCACATCCCCCTACGTCCCATTTCCTCTCCCACATTTAAACAGCAACTGTTTAACTCATAATTGATGAGTTAATATTTTCCCATTAGGAAATCATTCCCAAAATATATATATTTTTCACTAACAAATACTACCTGACTGGCATGCATAATTAGGAATTTAGTGCACAGTTACAATTGGACTTCAGGGGTTCGTCTGTGGGTGAAATTTCAGTCATAGCCTCAGGATTCTGTCACCAAGAGTCACCTCTCGTTGGCTTGGTGATCATTTCTTATTTATGTGGATCCCAGCGTCTGTGGGCCTATTTAGTGACACAGGGCTGGGCTTCTAGGAATCTCATTCATTCACAGTTCTTTTGTACAATAGTTCCCTGAGAGTGAGCAGACAATGACAGTTATGGAACCTGACTAGCTGTGAAACCCAAGGCCAGTCATTTCACCTCTTTATGCCCCTCATTTCCTTAGCTGTAAAGGGAGAGTTAAAAGTGTATCTTGTGTGGTTGTTGTGAGGATTTTCCAAGTTAACACATGGAAGATAACTTACGGAGTTATTTTAAGTACAGTTGACCCTTGAACAAAATAGGTTTGAACTGTGGGGGTCCACTTATACACAGATTTTTTTCCAGTAAATACTGTAAATGTGTTTTATCTTCCTTATGACTTGCTTAATAACATTTTCTTTTCTCTAACTTATTTTATTGTAAAGATATAGTATATAATACATACAACATACAAAATGTGTGTTAATGGACTGTTTATGTTATTGGTAAGGCTTCTGATTAATGGTAGGCTATTAGTAGTTAAGTTTTGGGGGAATTGAAAGCTATACCCAAATTTTTTACTGTGTTGGCACCCCTAACCTCCCACATTGTTCAGGAGTCAACTGTACTAAGATACAGAAGTACCTGGCATGTTGTAAGCACTTAGAATGACAATATTATTATTATTATTACTATTATTATTATTTTTATTCTTAGACTTATTGGGGTGACATTGGTTAATAAGAATTACATAGGTACCAGGGTACCAGGTGTGCAATGCTGCACTGCATCGTCCATGTGTTACATAGTGTGCTCACCACCCTGTGTCAGTGCTCTTTCCATCACCGTATATTTAATTCCCCCTCCCCCTCCCCATCCCCTCCCCGCTTGCCCTCAGGTAACCAGTAAGCTCTTAACTGTGTCCATGAGTTTTTGTTTCCTTGTTGCTTCCAGTTTTATAATCCACATATGAGTAAAGACACATGGTTCTATCTGGCTTAGCATGATGTTCTCTAGGTCCTAATATTATTATTGACTGAGCACCTACTACTACATGGCAGATACTAGAGAAACGAGGATGAATAAAAGGCCGTCCAGTTCCCAGGGAGTCTGTAACCTAGTAAGGGTGCTAAGCATGGACAAGTGAGTGAGCTGAAGTGTTACAGAGCCACAGCCCGAAAGAGAGAATGAGAAAATACCCCAATTCACACCCACCCACCCACGTACCCACCCACACCCACACGCAC
>PVJL010008723.1:0-64073 GCA_004026885.1 Lyroderma lyra
AAGGGCCCACAAGCTGCCTGCGGACGGGGTACCCAGAGGACAAGGACTGAATGCAATCTTGGAGGGGACCCTGCAAAGGGACATTAGTGCACAAACTGGTGAAAACTGAATTCTGGAGAAGCTAGAGGGTGTGTGAGAGCTCTGCACTACCTATAATGTGCCTGATTTCAAAATAAAACATGTTTTTAAAAATCCAGTTCCTCCATCGCACGAGCCACAGTTTAAGGGCTCCGTTGCCACCTGTGGCTGGTGACTTCTATAGGGGACAGCACAGATAAGGGACAATTCCATCACCACAGAGCTGTCAGGCAGCTCTGGCCTCGGGACGGGACGTGGCTTGGCATGCCTCGTTACTGCCCGGGCCCAGGGCCCGGGACTTGTGGAAAGTTGGTGACATGCAAGTGGTTTCCGGCGCGCTGGGATGGTAACCCCAGAGGTGATGGCTTCACTGGCTCAGCACGACGCTAACCAGCTGCGATCTAGCTACCTGAGCACGTTAGTGCGGCAGTCACTTCTTCCCCAGTGACGGGGACACAGGTGGGAAGGCGGTGTTCGTTCCTTGTACGTCCTTTGCATCAGCCATGCTGGGCTCATCCCCCCAGCTGGCAGCCTGGGCAGGCCCCGGGGTCCCTGGCACACGCCGCGCACGCCTTACCGCTGGCCCCTGCACACATGCAGTCTGTGTTGTATTTGGCAACCGTCATGACTACCCCATTCCAGAACGTTTTGTCTCCCCCCAAAAGAAACCCTGTACCAGCAGTCACTCCCCTCAGCCTCCTCCGGTAACCCCCAATCTACTTTGCATCATTGAGGATTTGCCTACGAGGGCTGTCTGGAAAAAGCCCAGCCGCACGTGCCTCTCTCTTGCATATTACTTGGCTGGACACTTTCCGGACACCTCGTGTTCTGGACACTTTACAGGGACGGGACCGTCTAGCGTGTGGTCTTTGGAACTGGCTCCTCTCACTCGGCGTCATGCTGTAGCATGTGTCAGAGCTTCGTTCCTTTTTATGGGGAAGTAATATGGGCTCAGGACCTGGGGCCTGACACGCATGGCGACCTTGCCTGATGCCTACTGTCCCCAGGTCTCAGAAACAAGGACAATTTGGAGGGGAGATGAGGGAGGAGCGCAGAGGCAGAAAGGTGTCTCTGAACCAAGTCCGGCTGCCACAGCATTACGCCCAGCCCACCCTTGCCAGTCCTGAAAGCTGAAGCATGGGACTGAGCCGCCCACAGGTGACAGGGTGACAAATCCCAAGTTATCTGGAATTCGATTCATGAGGACTCTCAAACCAAGTGATAATTTGCCAAAACCAAGAAGGAGGCAAAGAGATACCTAGGTCGCAGCGTTTTGTGACAGATTTATTACCTCCTCCGCCAAGCGAGTTTCGTGATCAAAACCCTCCACAATCATGACTTTTAAAGACTCAAGTGCCACTTACAGAGTAAAGGAAAACAAATGCACGAAGAAGCAAATGTCACAGAGAAGCAGAAACCAATATGATTTACTTATTTCTGTGACCCAGTAAAGCTTAAATTTGGCCCAATTTATAAAGAAAGAGCAGTAACTATAAAGCCGTAAGAAAAAGCATTTTTAAAGCAGTCTCTCTCTCTCTCTCTCTCTTTAAATTCTGGAGACCCAAGAGGTGAGAGGAAAAAATAAAAAGTATTAATAGGAGAAGCAATCGGATCCTGAGAGGGGGGAGAGAAGAAATGGAGGAGGAGGAGGGAGGGAAAAAAGGGAAGAAACGCTTTAACCTGAGCTAAGACACCGAATGGCAGCGAATGTGAAACTAGGCCCAAAGGCGCTCACCACCGAGAAAGGCAAATAAACGGGGGTTTCTGTCCTCCGCCCGTCAAATCAGCGAGGGGACCGGGCGGGGGCGCTGCGACGGGCAAGGCCTGCTCGGCCACTCTGGGGACACATCGGTCAGCCTTACAAACGGGTTCTGTTCTCACCAGTGAGCTGTCCTGGGGTGCTCTCCTAACGCCATTTCCTAAGGAGGAGGTCGGCCACGCGGATGGGCTACACGCACGCTCCATGCTCAAAGCAGCTTTCATGATAACGTCGAAAACAGGCGAGGAAGTAAGAGTGGGACCAACCTGCATTAGTCCCGCCTTCGGAGCGCAGACCCCAAGATGGCGCGCGCCCTGCACAGGTTTACCAGCAGCCCAGCCTGTGAGGGGGCGGGGGAGCCAGCAGGCCCGGGCAGGTCTGCTCCCTGCAGAAGGAAGGAGTGAAGGAGGGACGGACGGCCGCATCGGAGGCCCAAGTGCTCGTCCAGGAGAGCTGGGCAAAGGCTGTCGGGGCATCGTCCAAGTCACGTGTCGGAGGAACGAGCCAGCCCCCATAGCCCAGGCCCGCAGGGGGAGAGGCCCTGCTTGTGGCGCGTGGATGTCAGAGCACCGCCGCTGGGGCCCCCAGGCCACTGTACTCCCAAAGGAGGAGATGTGGGAAGCACATTGTCGTGGCTGCCACGTAACCCAAATGACTAAAAATAAGGAAATAGCTTAAAAGCCTGTGGTGTTGCTGTAAGACGGATTATGTGACCATTTAAATTCATGTTCTCAAAGAATCCTTAATGGTATGGTAAAATGTTCCAAACAGAATGCTCATAAAAGCAGGGTTCAAAACTGTATTTATGATGATCCCTTTTAAGTTTAAAAATGTGTGTGTGTGTGTGTGTGTGTGTGTGTGATGTATACAGACACAAAGCAAATCTGAGGAAAAAACATAACTTTGAAAATAAAAGTAATTTTCTTTATATTTTTATGCAATTTCCAAATTTTCTAAAATCAGCATGTATTAATTCAGTAATCAGTAAAATAGATACTATTTCAAAATGTAAAGGAAATGGCAGTTGGAGAAAAGAGGATGAAATGCGGGGAGCGCTTTACAAGCACCACCTAACGGTGACGCTCCCTGGCCACCCCACTGCTGTTCACGGCAGCAGTGGGTTTGTAACATTTGTTGCTTCTCCTTGCTGATCTCTGAAATGAGACTGGGGCCCATTGTTCACAGCTCTTCATCCACTCTTCAGACTCCCAGCTGAGTGGCACAACCAAAGCAGTCTATCAGGTCAGGTCATTCCTTGGGAAAGTATAACCCGTTTCTCAGTGTAACCAATACAATAGTATTTCTCCAGGCCCTTTCGTGGGCTGTCCAAAATGATAGTGCTTATAATGAGAAGGAATATTCCGAATGGCAATTAGGAGGGTCTTTGAGACCCCAGCCTTATTATACATTTACTTATTCAGAAACATTCTTTCCCCAGCAACATTGGTGCTAAGCAGATATCCCGGGGTTTTGGTTCCTGGTCCTCTATTTAACTGTATGTGACATAACCCTAGACAAATGGCTCAGTCTCTGTTCTGGGCACTTCACATGAATGGAATCATACAACATGTGGCCTTTGGTGTCGGGCTTCTTTCACTCAGCAGCATGTTTTCAAGATGCATCCATGTTGTAGCGTGTGTCAGCACTTCATTTCTTTTTAATGGCTGAATGAGATTCCATTCAATGAATAGTCCCCATTTTGTTTATCGGTTCAAGGGTATTTGGGTTGTTTCCACTTGGCTGTTACAAATCACGCTGCTGTGAAGTTCGGACACAAGTGTCTGTTTGAATCCCTGGTTTCCTTTCCTTCGGGTCTATGGCGAAGAGTGGGACTGCGGGACCCCACGGTGACCCTGTTCAGCTTTTGGGGGAACTGGCAAACTGTTTTCTATGTTACACTCTCACCAACATTTCTTATTTTCCATTTTTTAAAAATTATAACCGTCTGGTAGGTGTGAAGGGGTCATTCATTGTGCTTTTTATTTTCATTTCCCTAATGACTAATGATCATTTTCTTTTGATTAATGGTCATTTGCATATCTTCCATGGAGAAAAAGTCTCTTCAAATCCTTGGTCTATTTTTTAATTTAGTTATTTTTTTCTTAGATCGTTGAATTGTAGGAGTTGCATGTTCTGGACCAGCCCCTTACCAGATATTAATACATGATTCACAGCTATTTCCTCCCATCTCTGGGGCTGTCTTCCTACTTTATAGTGTCCTTGGACACACGAAAATTTTCGTTTTTGGCAAAGTGTCATTTATCTATTTTTCCTTTGGTTGCTGGTGCTTTCGATGTCATGTCTACGAAACTCTTGCCCGGTCCAAGGTCACAAAGAATGACATCTGTTTTCTCCTAAGTCCCAACACCATTTGCTGAAAAGACAATTTTTTCCCCCACAAGACTCTTGGCATCCTTGTAGAAAATCATTTGACCATAGATTTATAGGCTTATCCCTGGGCTCTCGATGGACTAGAACTCCATTGATCTACACATCTATCTCAGTGCCAGGGTCATCCTGCCTTGATTACCACAGGTTTGGAATTAAAATCGGGAAGTGGGAGCCCTCCAACTTGGTGCTTCTTTTCCAAGATTGTTTTGGCTCTTCTGGGTCCCCTGCATTTCCACATGAATTTTGGGTTCAGCTTGTTCATTTCTGCAAAAAGTAGTTACAGTGAGGATAGAGATTGCATTGGATCCACAGATCACCTCGGGGAGCGCTGCTGTCTGGGCAATAGTGTCTTTCAAACCACAAACACGGGATTCTTTTCAGTTATGCTTCCCTACTGTCTTTCAACACTTTTTAAATTGGGGTGAAATTCACATAACATGAAATTAACCATCTTAACATGTACAATTCAGTGGCATTTACTGTGATCACAATGTTGTGTAACCACCACCTACCTTAAGTTCAAAAACACGGTCCTACCCATCACGCAGTCGCTCCTCCTCTCCCTCCCCCAGCCCCTGGCAAACCTGACCTGCTTTCTGTCCCTGTGGATTCGCCTGTTCCGGACATTTCCTGTAAATGCGAGCACACAGCACGTGGCCTTGTGTGGCCGGCTTCTTTCACTCAGCATCATGTTTTCAAGGCTCATCCACGTTATAGCCTGTCTCAGTACTTCACTCCTTTTAATGGCTGAATAATATTCCCCAACAATGCTTTGTAGGTTTCAGTGCAAAAGTCTTACACTTCCTTGATTAAATTTATTCCTAAGTCTTTTATTCTCTGTGATGCTACTGTACATAAGATCGTTTGTCGCTAGTGTCCAGAAATGCAGCTGATGTTTGTATACCGCTCTTGTGTCCTGTGACCTTGGTGAACTCGTGTGGGTGTGTGTATTCCTTGGGTTTTCCATCTATGGCACCATGTCACCTGCACATAGAGACCATTGGCTTGCTCCTTTTTCAATCAGAATGCCTGTGTTTCTATGTCTTGGCCTATCTGTCCTGCTAGAGCCTCTAGGAAGGACAGTATTGAACAGAAGTGGTGAGAACAGACACCCTTGTCTTGTCCCTGTCTTGGACGCAGTCTTCTCCCATTAAATATGTTAGCTGTGGGGTTCTCACTGACGCCTTTATCAGGTCGAGGAAGTGCCCCTCTGCTCGTAGTTTGTGGAATGTCCTTCGTTTTCTCCTTTGTAAGATAAGCACAACAATCTCTACCACACCGTGTCTGTTGGGGATAAAAACGGGATAACGGAAGTCGTCCAGCACAGGGGGCGGGTCTAGGCGCCAACGTCAGGCCTGCCCACGTCTACTTGGTAATGATGCCCTGGGCGAGTTATGTAACTTTCTAAGCCTCAGCTTCCTTATCTTTGAAGTGGGGTTGACAATAGCACCAATTTCTCGGGGTGCCTGTACCACTCAGGCAGGTAGTGGTTACCGTGATTTAAATCATGGGTTTGCTAAGTAAATGCCCCGACACAGAGCTCTGTGCAATGGTAGATGACTGATAAACTGAGATGTGGTCCCTGTCCTTAGGAAGGGATGACGAGGTGAACGCAGGGTTGGCAATTACTAAGCAGAAGGTGGCATGCGACCTAAAGACAGAAATGGAGCATTGGTGGGAGTTCAAAGCCCAAAGTGGAGTAGGCCAGGGCAGGGTGGGGTGAGGACAAGGCCCAGAGGCAGCGCTAGGTCACCGCATTGAGGCCCTCTTGCCTGGAGCCTGGGTTGTGTCACGGGCAGCAGGGGCAGATGAGGTTAGCGCCGTACCCAGTGCCCCGCTGAGGACCCACTAGCAGGGAGCTCTGAAGTGCTGGGAGGGGGCAGGTCTTTGACAAAGGGGTGGCTGTTAGGGAGCCGCATGCTGTTTCTGACCTTTTCAGACCAGAGCCGGGAGGGTTCTGTCAGGACAAAACTCTGCCCGGTACCAGCCACGTCCGGGGCATGCGACCACAGTCGGTGACATCTCAGAGAAAGAATTCCCACCACGAGACGTGACGGAGGGAAAGAGGGACGCGGTGGGGACGCAAAATCAGAACCACTCGGGGCATTAAAAGCGGGATGGGCCGTGCAGCAGCGGCAGCAAAATCTGAGAAAGGGACAGAAGATTCGATTTGTTGGGAATGGGGGAGGGGCGGGGAAGAGAGATGAAGCCCGGGGTCGCCAACACCGAGGTGCTTGCTGCAAACCGGGCTTTTAGGCCTTAGACGGGACGAACCATGCGGGCCGGAAGCGTGTTTGGCAGGGGCGAGGGCACGTCCGAGGAAGGCTGGTTAGGGCTGGAGAGACTTGAGGGACACTTGTGAGAGATGAGGAATGAGTCAATGGGTAAAAGAGAAAACTTCAAGAGACCGAAGAGATAACAGACGAGAAAAACCCCGACAGGGAGCGAGACGGCGCTGCACTCCTGGCGGTGGCCCCTGTGCGACCACGTGCGACCGGGTCTGCCCCGACCCCTCCCAGGCCGGGCTCCCAGCGCCTGCACGGCCCGTGCATCCTGTGCTCACCCCACCTCCCAGATGGCGTTTGGCTCCGATGCAGGCCCTGTTGTGCTCCCTGAGCCAAGTTCAAATGCAGCCTTTCAGCACCCCGCTGCTGGATCAAAGACGGGAGGAGAGAGGGGCAAAGTGGGCAAAGCCGGGGCAGGGGTCGAGGGGGGCGGGGAGGCACAGTGTACACCCCGGTCAGGCAGTTACAGTGGCCGGGGGCTGGGCCTCAGGGGACGTGCCAGGCGGGGCAGGTGGGAAGGCCTGCGAACTCCTGCTCACGCGGGCCCCACCCCCACCGCCAATCTGTAATGGAACCAACCAGCCCTGTCGGGTCACTCCCCCCGGGAGCCAGAATCAGTCAGACGAGATGAAGAGATTAGACTGTTTGCTGTGCCGTACCCATTAAGGCAGGAAAGTAGACGCTTATCTCACAAAGCTTTTCCCCTCTTTAAACAAAAAGGGTTTTCTAGCTAATAATTCGGTGAAACAAAAATCTGATGAGAATTCCCCATTTCCCCAGGTTTCTCATTAACTGTGATTTCGTCGTTTTTCACAAAGCCCTCCCGAGCCTTTAAGTGACCGACGTTGCAGGCATGTGCGTAATTCTGGAAATGGTTGTTAAAAACACATTTACTATGAACAGATGCCATCTGTGGGGTGTCTGGGGTTTGCGTCAAAATAACGGGGGCAGGGTGAGGTGTATACATGTAACACAAAATTGGCCTGAGCTGATGGTTGTTAGAGTAGATGATGGGATGGGGATTGTGACATCTGTGCATGCTGGAGGGTCTCTGAAGTGAAAAGGTCAAAAGCAAACACTGAAGTTTGGGACAAATGTGATCACACCACCCTCCGTGAGGCTAAATTCAGATCCTGACACCCAACACAGAGCTAGCAGAGCAGCAAGCCGCGTTCCACAGAATCAAGTCCACGTCTGAGATGAAATGCTTTTAAATGCCATTTACGGAGAAGTGTTATCATATCTAAACCCCATCACCAAATTACAACCAAAATTACCCAAATGGACTTTTTACTGTTTTGCTGTGTATAATGTTTTCGGTTCAAACGTACAGGGAAAAAAATCTTTTGTCTTAATTTTTTAATTCAAATTTTTATGTGTTTCTATTTAGGCATTTCTTTTGTATTATAAAGGAATTTTAGTATTTATTTTTCAACGTATTATGGTAGAAGAAATGTTATGTAACAAATAAGTACAAAACACAAGAACAGATACAGGTACAAGAAATTTATGTATAAAAACATTTTTTATATAAAAATACGGATTATCATATTCCAGGGTAATATTTTGCATACAGATGTCATTCTTGATTTCTAGAGCTACATTTTTAACTGAAAAGCACAAATAAAAGAGTTAAAACCATTTATATAGATAGGGAATTGGTACTACCCATGTATAATGCGCAGCCCCCATTTTCCCCTCACAAATTTGGACAAAAAGGTGCACATTATGCACGGCAAAATTCGGCATATTAACTCTGTAATCGCACAACCGTGTGTTGTTTTTTGGTATGTGGGTAGCTCCCTGGCTGGGAATTGAACCCAGGACGCAGCGTGGACAGCGCCGAAGCCCTAGCCACTACACCATCAGGGAACTCCTGTACAACCTTTAGACCTTGTTCAACACCTCCGTTACCCTGACGTCTGCGCATGCCCGTCACCCCCTCCGTCTTGCCAGGTGCCCACACCCTCCACCTCGGATGCGGACATGAGGAAGGGCCGCTGTGCTGGTGGAACGCCAGGGGGCCGAGGGCTCATGCAGTGTCCCCTGGGCACCTGCCGTGTGCGAGTTCAATGCTGGGCACAGCAGTGACCCTGGGGCACCAGGCCCTTGTCCTGACAGGCCTTGGAATGTGGAGGGGAAAGCAGACGATAATGACAAACGTGACCGGTGTTCCGCGGGAACTCGGGGTGCTCCGCGGGAACTCGGGGTGCTCCGAGGTCTGCCCGTGTGTGCGCGCGCACCTGTGTGGGCACGAGCACGTGTCCCCGTGCGTTGCGGGGAGGGACATGGGGCTGGTTTCTGAAGAACTAACGGTGAAGGATTAAGACCAGAAGAGGGACGAGGAGCCAGGGAAAGGGTGGAGAAGGGGAAAGGCTCGGGCAGAGGGCAGAGGCCTTGGGAAGACCTTGAGTGCGACGAAACGGTTTTGCTCCGAGAGCTGACGCGGGCAGGGGCCGCGCGCGGGGCGGGGCGGGGCGGGGCGGGGCGGGCGGGCTGGCCTTCCTCTGGAAAGCCCTGGAAGGACTGAGCGGAGCAGTGACGTGTCTTGACTTGGACTTGGTCAAGCGTGTGCTGACGGTAAGGGAGACTCTGAGGCGGAACGTGATGGAGGGACCGTCATGAGAACTGGTTGAGCAATGGCACAGGTAACGGCAGTGGGGACGGAGAAAAGTGGGGGATGCATTTGGAAGGCATTTAGAAGACAAACTCGACAACAGGGCTTGGGGCTGGGGGAGGAGGAGGGGAGGGAAAGGACATCAAGGACAAGCCTTGAATTTCGTGCGTGGAGAGGACACTTAGGAGATAAAAAATGACCCTGTAGCCCTCTCGCCCTGATCTGTGTCTCCTTGCTACCTTGGGAATGAGTCTGATTCTTCTTCTAGGAATAGGAATAACCACACTGACGTGAGGACTGTCCAGAGGTGCGTGTGTCCCCACGGCGTCTCCAGGCCCTACCGAGAGGGACGGCTGGTGCAAGGGGTCCCCTCCCTCCCCAGCCTATCCAGACCCTACCCCCTTCTCCAAATTACACCCCATGCAGCTCCTCAGATTCCACACACGGAGCTGGGCCCAAAAATTTATATAGAACAAAGCAACACACCTGCTGCTCAATGGTCCTTGAACCCCTCCCTTCTCTCTATAGGGCCTCCGGCTCTCAAGGCCCCAAATCTTGTTGTGTCATGAGCTCTCTTCCTCGGGGGAGACATGGGCGTTTGATCAGACAAGAGCCTGTGTCTCCAACCACTCATTCTGGTCAAGAGACATAGATGTGGGCAGCTGTTTGGTGCAATGACCAGCAGACTGCGAGGACAGCATGGCTCATCTCGGGGGCTGCCCTGCCCAGGCCCAAGGAGCTGGGGTGGGGGAGGTGAGTATAGGAAGATGGTATGAAAGAGAGAGAAGCTTCTAGATTAGCAATCATCAAAATCTCCTTAGCACATCAAGGGGACACCTCTGCTGGTCCACTTCCCATCCACGGCACTGGGTCCCCGGGTTGGCAAGGAGACCATAGCGGCCTGGGGCCACCGCCACGAGTAAGAACGCTTTCAGGGCTGGCTGCTACCTGCACTTTCTCCATGCAGCACTTTGTGGGCCGCTGAGCACTGTGCCATGTGTGATCTCATGTGATCCTCACAGCCACCCTGTGAAGAGTGAGGAGCCGCCTGCCCACGTCGCAGAGGTAATGGGCAGTGTGTACAAGCAGCACTGAGCTCTGTCTGCCCGGGGAAGGCCTGCAGCACCAGGTCCTGGTGAGGTCACGGGCAGAAGTGTCACATTGGGCATGCCACCAGCCCCCTCAGTGCAGGACTCCTGAATCCCCCGCTGCCTTGGGCCTCTCTCCCTGCCCCCAAAGACTCTGCTCCAGGCTGAACCACCACCCCCCAGGTTAGAACATGTGAGCCAGCCGTGGACATCCCTTCGTCTGATCTCCTTTTGTCATCTCTTCCACAGCTCAACAGGGTAATAGTGAAGACCACACATCACAGGCTTTTCCAAAAAATACAGCTTTTTATTGTCTTGGATGCGAATAGTTTTCAGACTGCACTGTAGTGTTGAATACAGACGGCGGAGACGTGCCCCTCGACGCAGAGCGTGTAGGGCCGTGTGCTGGGCCACGAGGCCCGAGGCCGCCTCCGACCCCAAGGCTCCGCTTCAGTTTTGTTTTTCAGACCACGAGGGGCATCTGTCTCCTCAAGGGGCCCTGATACAATCACCGAAGCTCACAACAGAAAAAACTGAGCCATTTATACAACAAACCGAAACCCGGAAAAGGAAAAGGCCATGGTGTCCCCAAGCAAGCGTCATTGGGCTTCCTGTCGCAGGCTGGGTGACAACGTCCAGGTGTAAAAGCAGGGGCGCGGTGAGGGCCAGGACGCGGCCTGGAGTCGGGGCTCCCTGGCGCCGAGCCCTTTGAGTCTCTGAACTGCATGATGGAAACTCTACGGCCACGTACAGAACTTCGGTTTCTCCCAAACCGCCACCTGCTCCACTCTTGAGAGCAGCACGGTCTGTTCGGAAACCCAGAAGAGAATCCCTCAGATCAGCGATGCCCAGCGTTGGCTATGGAACCAAAAGTCTGACTGGGAGATGGAGGCGAATTTTGCTACATAATTGGAAAGGAATTTCCCAAAAATAAAATTCCATGAACACACACACACACACACACACAAAGCCAACATTCAACGGTACGAGTTCCCTTTCCGTTCTCCAAGGCGGACTTTCCGGGAGTCCCGACAAGGAGTGTAGTGAGCCAGGCAAACCAAGTCCTCAGAAGGGAAAGACCCTCGCAGCTGACCCGTGTGGAGGGCAGGGGGCTCCTAAGGCTTCCCCTCCCTGCTCCCGGAGCCCCTCTGACCAGAGGCTGCAGAGCACACGGAGGCTGAGACGACTGCTCTTGCGCCCCCTCAGCCTTGCTCCCCTCCGCCGCACCCGTGTTCAGACGCGGGGCAAAGCCTCCTTAACGGGAGGTGTCTGGGTGCGGAGCCAACCCAGGGTCAGCGGTGCCCGGGCATCCCAGGGCTCCATTGCTGCCTCAGTGGGGCTTTCCCCACCCCTGTCTCCAGCCAGGTCCCCCGCCAGGGAAACGCTTTGCAAAGCCACGTCCAGCTGCGGTGGGCAGGTTTTACCTGCAGCAAAGCGCTTAGTGAATGGTGAGCAGGGCGTCTCTAGGGAAAGGCAATTCTCGCCGGAGGGAAAGAAAAGCCCGACTCACACCCCAGTTTGTGAGGGGGCGTCAGGCAGTGGGACAAAGACCACTGAGGAACCAGGTGACCACCAGAGGCGAAGGGACTGCTGAGAGCGCTGCTCCAAGCCCGTCTTGAGGCAGCATCAGCCATCACAGGGCCTGCTCCATTGGCCCCCAGCCCAGCCCACCCTGAGCAAATCTGCTGGCCACGGGCACAGCCCCACAGGCCAGCCCAGCCCAGCCCCACACCCAGGAGTGCTAGTTCAGCTACACAGTAAAAATGTGTGACCTTGAAGACAATGAACTTGCTGCGTGGGGTTCCAGGTGGGAGGCCAGCCAGGACCCCAGGTGGGGACAGCAGTGTATGACCCCTCCAGGTGGTGGGTCTGCCAGGATCAGACAATGTCAACTCATCACTGCACCCTCGGGCAGGACAAAGGGATCTGGTACCACCTTGGGGTCCTGTGTCCCCTTAGAATCTAAATGTGTATTTCTATCTGCCATAGCAGAAAACCTCCAGGCCTGACCTCCAAAATGAGGACATGGGGTCAGGTCACAAGAAAAGGAAGCAGAGAAAGCTGGGTAGCTAAGGACACAGGGCAAGCACTGTCCACCCCTCCCACGGAGACTGGGCTGTCCTGGGGATGTCACTGCCCACCCCCAGTCCCTTCTTCTCAACAAGAGCTAGGACTTTCACCAACACTAATTTCCAACATGGGGACCGCTTCCAGAGCTGCCAGTCTGCCACAGGTCCAAGGACCTCCTGACGGGGGTGACAGCCCAAGCCGGGAGGGATGACCTTTGAACTTTCAGAAAGCCCCCTGGTGGCACCCACTGTCCCCATTTACTGTGAAAGAGCCAGCAGCAGTGTGAAGGGAACTGATGGCACAGAAAGATTCCACAGAAACACGTGCAGAGATTTATGTGCCACACAAAAAAAATTTTTCTTTTCAGAATGATCTTTCTTATTCTCCAAAGTGTCAACGTTTTTAAGTTTGTTTTATGGGAGTAGGGACCGGAGGAGGCGGGGGGTGGGGGGGTGAAAACGAATGTAAACAAACCACAGCCCCATGGTCAGCGTCTGCTGGAGGCCGCTGGCACAGTGGCCTGAGTGTCCCCAGAATCCAGCCGGGGACTCCAGGATGGAGAAAGGCTAGGCCCGGCAAGATTCCAAAACAAGGAAGCTTCCAGGACAAGAAACATTGTTTCTGCAGTAAGAGAAACAGCAGCTCTGTGGCCCTTACAGCGGTGATAATTGCGAGCACCAAGAGAAATAGATTTAAGTAAATATCTCAAAACAAAAACATGCATCTAGTTAACAGTCTGCTGAGACACAGACACACACACACACACACACACACACACACACACACCCCACACCCCCTTCAAAGTCACAGACAACCTAACATCCTTAAATATTAAACAAAAATGAATTGTGAACATTAATTCAGCAAGAGAGAGAGGGAGAGGTAGGCCAAAGACACAAGAGGCCCATTCTATAGCCCACGGTTTTTAGAAAAGGACTCCCAGCGGGGGGTGGGGAGAAAGCTATTGACTGAGGAGAGGTTCAGGCCGGCCCAGCACTGCGGCCACCTGCGGTGTGTGAAGGCACAGGGTCTGGGAGGGGCCCGGCGCACGACCCTCCACGAGCCCTCACGGCCAGGAACGGTTCATGTTTTCCTTTTTCCCTCCGACTCCCCTTTCAAAGGGGACTTCATGTTCACCCTGGGGGGTAAAGATGGATTCTCCTACTGCGTCCCAGTGGAAGTTACGGACCAGCCCAGCCTCATCTGGTGTTCGCCCCTCAGGAAAGGGATCCGAAAGGCCTGTAAACACATTTTCTGGGGAGGCTGAGGGGGTGCCGCCACATTACTTGTGTGGGGTCAAAGCACAGACCAGGAGCAGGCAACGGGTCAGTGACCTGTGGCGGAGACTGGCACAGCTGGCAGTGGGAGAGAACCCCCATCCATCCTCCATCACCTAAGGCTGAAGCGGGGCTGGCCATCCTGACAGCCTTCCTTGGGCCTCCGGAAACCAGGGGAGGCCTCCAAATGGACTGAAATTTCAGGAGGCAGCTGTGGTCCCCACTCACATGGCTCCTGGGCTCCCTCAAGCCCACCCAAGACTCCTGCCCAGCACTGCCCATTCCATCTCCAACTCTGGCAGGAAGGCTAGGGGAAGGCCAGCTAGCCCTCTGAGCTTCACAGCAGGACAACAGCAGCACATTCTTTCAAGGAGAAGGTGCCCTCGGCCAGCTTCCTGAGTGTGAGAGCGCCTTCTACCCACGCCCGCCTTGCAGACATGGCGAGGATGGGGCCTGGACCCCCCACTGCAATTCCCACATTTGGAAACAGCCCGCTGCCCCAGATGTCCTCCCCCTTCATCAGCTCCAAGGGCCATTCTTCACTGTCTGATGGGGGTGATGCCTAGAGACCATGGCGGCTGGCTACCTCGGAGTGCCGCCTGTCAACGTTCAAGTTCTTCCTCCAAACACAGGACGGGCAGCGGTGTGGAGATGTCTTTGGTCCGAGAACATGATGGTCTGGGGCTCCCAGGTGAACAATGCAGAGACGGAGGGCCAGGCTGATGGCAGCACCATGAGTCTAGCCTTTGAACGCTATACCCTCAGGGCTATGCGTGTCCCTCTGATGCTGCTGGCTCATCCAAGGCTGAGCTTAGAAGCAAATGGAGAGCAAGGGTGGGATGGCCACGCTGTGAGCTGATGCCCCGCCGTGAGCTGACGCCCCGCCAAGTCCCAGACTGAGTTCCCGCCATGATTCTCCAGTCAGCGATGCCGTGGGTGCTGCAACACCACGCCCAGTACAACTGAGTCCTGCTAGATTAGGGTGCTGCCCCGGGGTTTCCCACTGGGAGCAGCGGCTTTGCATTGTTTGTGCTTTCCTTCTTGTACTACGTGCTTCACGCCCTCCACTTTTGCACACGTGAGTTTGGGGTTCCCCAGGCAGCTGACCATGGGTAAGCCTGAGCAGTGTCCAAGCCTATCTACAAGGTCAGAGTCTGGAGGAGGAAGAGAGAAATGTCTTCCAACCACCCCACGGGCAGGCCAGAGCAGTACAACTGCCCGGGATGCAACAGACAGGAACTAGGAGGGGACCCTTAAGTTTTCTAGCTCCAGGAGCAGGTGTAGCCTCCTCGTGCCTCACCTACTCCCACACTGGCGCCGTGGGCCTGCCAGACTACCAGCAGGACAGGGCTGCAGCTGCAACGTTCCTGTTTGGGCTGCCCCGAGGGCAGGGGAGGTGGTGACTGAGGTCGCTGAGTGAGCATTTACAGCAAGGGCTTCCCAGAGGTGGGCTATTGCTGTTGGCAGGACTCGATCCTGCTTCAGACCTGAGTGCGGCGTGCCAGCAGCCCAGTGGGCCCGCAGAGTAGGAGGGAGGCCCTGGGGCTCTGCGTCCAGAGAGGCATGGGGCACGGCCTCCTCTCCACAGGCAGGGACGGGGCCGCACGGCATCTGTGTGGCCACATGCCCACTGAGCGCTGCTAAGGCTCCCCCGATCTCTTGCCAATCCTGGTGACGGCCTCTGCAGCCTGCTCAGGCAGCCGGGACGGGTCTGTCAGGATGGAGGTGCTGGTGCTCAGATGCCGCAGGGTGGTCAGCACAGCTGGAAGACAGGAGGGGAGGCCAGCCTAAAGGCACAGTAATGCGGAAGCTGGGAGCCCCACAGTGCAGAGCGCATGCAGTCTTAGTAGGAGAGGCACTGAGCTGGACTGAAGGACAGACACCCGGAAATCCTCTGCCAAGGTGGGGCACTCACACCTCTCCGCCTGTACTCCCCACCTGAATCCTATCATCTATCCTGCAGATAAGCAATCCTAAGCTCTTCCTGCCTGTGCACTTGGGTTAGTATTACACCCCCATAACCTTAATTAAAGGCGTAACTTGGTTACTGTAAGAACTAAACCAGAAAACATCTGAAAGCACCTGAGATGGGGCCTGGCCAACAGGAAGTGCTCAATAAGCATGAGCTGGACCTGCCAAACCGGCACACATGGATGGCAGGAAGCTACGAGGGGCACTGGGTGGTCTGGCTCAGTGCCTCCTGCATAGCACTGCCCTCGTGCCCGGCCTTGTCCATGTGGTTGCTTGCAGCAAAGGGCCCTCCGCGTTCCGGCACTAGCAGAAGGGTGCCAGCCTTCAGTCCTACCAGCCCGTGCAGCCGCCCTACTCACTTGGCCTGAGGATGGGCAGGGAGCAGTGCTGGTCCAGCCAGGACAGCACTGTCCGGTGCAGTTCTTCCAGGCTGCTGGTGGACACCATCCCCTTGAAGGACTCAAACAGCGGCTTGATGATGACACTGAACTGCACGAGGCATGGGTTAAAGAAAAGGCAAGCAAGAAGGAGCGCCTGTGGCCAACTTCTCTTGGGATCGGCAAGCCATTGTAAACAGACAGTTGAGAGTAAGGTAAGTGTGCCCTTAACATTTGCCTAAAACGCTTCTAACTATAACTGCCCACTGAGCAGGCCAGAAAAGTTTCTCTGGTCAGGAATGCATCCTGGTACAGTACCAGAGGCACATAGATTAGTGGGTGGAAGGTATCTGTCTAGACACGTTTGTCTCTTGTGTTAACCACCCATGTGCAGGCCTCCCACACCACTTTGGGCAATGTGCTTAGTGAGGCCTGCAGTCCATCTGCTCTGTGACCCGCAGTCCCCTGTGCCGCAACCCAGTGGTGAGGAATGTGCTATCTGACCAGAGGTTCCGATTCATCCCAGCTATAACTCACCAGCGATCAGGGATCAGGACCAGAGCTAGGCAACAGGACAGCAAAGCAGGGAGCAGAGGGGTGTCCACCCTCTTCTCTTCAGAACTACCATCAGAGCGCACACAGGTACCACCTGCCCTGTCAGAGCTGCTGTGCTATGGGCCTCTCCTCCAGCACGACCAGCTCCTCAGTCTGTCAGGCCCAAGGCCGACCTACCATATGCACACTGTCTGCCCAGACGCAGAGTGATGGCTGGGTGTGACAAGGCAGAAGAAGCCATTCCCTGTCAGGGCCCTACGGCCATCTGGAAGGCCAGACAAGCAGACCTTGGCCCCAGAGACAGGACCTAGCACCTCATGACAACATTCAAGGATGCGGCACAAACACAGAGCACAGCCTGGACGGAACCGGTTTCAGTCCAACCTCTGCACTTGGTTTTTTGTTTTGTTTTTTTTTGGCTTTTTGGTATGTGGGTAGCTCCCCGGCTGGGAATCGAACCCAGGCCGCAGCGTTGACAGCGCCAGCGCCGAAGCCTTAAGCCGCTACACCATCAGGGAACTCCCCTGAACTTGGTTTTGTGAGCCCCCGTTTCCCATCTGTCACCTGGGTGGTACTCACCCTCCCTGTTGTTGGCTGCCAGGATGTTAGACTAGGTCCCACCTCCTTCCCACACTATTGCTTCTGTGAGTGGCTCTAGCACTGCCTTTATTTCCCAAGGACCTAGAGAGCAATGCTGGCCTGTTCTGCCTCCCGGGAAGCCCTGAGCCTGGCTGCCAACGACAGCCCCATTCCACACCGCGGGCCTGGCCAAACCCTGTCTCAACGCGGAAACCAGCATCGACTGTCTTGGTGAACTCAACGACTCAGGAAGAATCTTTCTAAAGGAACTAGAGTGTGGGTGTCTGCTGCTTCGGCGCACTGGTTTAGGGCGGCGGCGGGGGGCGGGGGATGTGCCAAGAAAACCCAAAGATACAATCCAGAACTTCCAATTCTGCAGGGTGCGGCTCTTGACATATTCGTCAAACATGTCTGCCATGTGGTCAAACTGGCGCCGGGTGACGGGGACTCCTGTGGCAGGGAGCAACTGTTGGCAGGAGCTGAAATGACAGGAACAGTCAGAGGAAGCTTGGAGCAGCTGGTGGCAAATTTGGGGGGTGTGGAGGGGCGGTGGGGTCAGCCCGCTGTCGGGTCACCACGGGCCCAAAAGGAGGTCTGGGAAGCCGGTGGATGGCAGAAAGCTAAAGCACTGCCGCCTCACATGATGGTGGCGTTGAGCTCCTCGATCTCGTCGCGCAGCCGCCGGGCCTCCTCCTGCGCCTGGCTGCGCTCCTGCTGCAGCTTGGTGATGTGCTCCACCGTCTTCTGCAGCGTGATGGCATGGCTGGTCTGCGGGCGGGTGGGCGGCTGTCAGAGCAGTGCCACGCGCCCTGTGGCCCGCCCCGCCCCAGGGCCCCTGCGACGGCATAGAGCACCTGGCACCTCACCAGCTTGGAGTTGTTGGAGATCAGACTGTTCAGGGTGTCAAAGCCCATCTTGATGTTGAAGCGCCGCTTCTGCTC
Organism: Lyroderma lyra; assembly: GCA_004026885.1. Classification (NCBI taxonomy): domain Eukaryota; kingdom Metazoa; phylum Chordata; class Mammalia; order Chiroptera; family Megadermatidae; genus Lyroderma; species Lyroderma lyra. The sequence goes on from PVJL010008723.1 coordinate 17,989, forward strand.
AGCTGAAATGTGCTTCATCTGCCGGTTCTGTTGGGGTATCAACCTGTCATGGCGCTAGGGTATGCTGCAGGGCCACATCCCCTCATTTCTCCTCTCCCTCCCTCCCAACCTGCTGCTGACTGCGGGGGGCTGAGGGGACCCTGCAGCCGGCTACAGAGCTCTGTGCAAGGAGGGGCGACAGGAAGCTGAAAGGCAAGGACCTGAAACTACGAGCAAGAACAACTGCTGCTGATCTGGCACCTCCCAGCCACCCGCAAACCCCTAGTCTACTGTCCCAGTTCTTGCAGCTGCTGCTTCCTCCCACGTTATAGCACTCCATGTGGCTTCCACTGGCCGGGTAGTGGGCGGGGGGTGGGAGGAGCGGGCTTAGTCTCAATATTCACGCAGCAGGTGCTCATGCCTCTGATGCTACCCTGGCCCTGGGGAACAGCCGAGCCTGTGGCGCTCCTTCCCAGTGTCCTCGGTAAGGGGCCCCGCTGTCCCAAAGGCCCCTTGATGGTCTCCTCCTGCTTGCCTCCCCATTCTTCCTAAAGAACCAAGGCCCGAGAGAGACATGTGATACCTTTAAAGCAGCCACATTTTTGAGGTCTGCAGAGTATTTCCCTGAGCAGTTGTTCTGGGGAGACTGAGGACTGGGGCTCTGTTCTGATGCACACGGAGAGGCCTGCCCTGAAGTCAGGCCGTCTCGACCTAAAAAGAACAGAGACTCCTCTTAGGGGCAGGGCTGGAGAGGTGGGCTCGGCAAGGCTGCTTCAGGTGCAGTCCTCACTCACGAAGGGAACCCCCTGGAAGTCCCAAGACTCAGAAACCCACCGTGAACCTCCCTGAGTGGCCTCAGAGCAAAACGCAGAGGATCCCTTGGCAGCCTCCCAAGGAGGTTCTGTCAGGCTTGGGCACAGCCTGATGAGGGCTGGCTGTGGAACAGAAGTGGCCTGAGTTCTGCTACTTACAGGTATTGGGGAACATGGGGATTTTGAGAGAAGGAGTCTGATGGCCTCCTACCAATACACCTGGAAGCACAGGTCTCCGCAGTGCTTACAAGGCTCTGGTTCTCACCCAGCGTGGGGAGAGCACAGGCATCCACTCTACGTTCATTCTTCAAATTCTACTGATGTTTTCTTAATACTTTTTTCAATCTTATTCCCCTGCCCAAAGCTTTCTTAATGAAACAAACACAGACACTTTTACCCACCAAGAACATGTTGGAGAGAGCCCATGAGCTGTGGGGGCCATGCTGCCGTCTCCCAGGAAGACCCCTCTGAACCCCCTCAGCCCTCCCACCTTACTGTGCACAATGCCTTGAGTTTATTTCCTCTTGGTGGGATCACTTCCCCCCACACTCTCTCAAGCTCCCAACACAGCCCTCACTGCCTGCGTTCTGAGCCTCAGTGGACAAGGCGACATTTACCCGAGCCCTTCCTATTTGACTTTAGGGGCCTGTCCCTTTACTAGTTTGCATCCTCATCATCCCAGATGGAAGGTCTTTAGTCTTCAGAAGCTGTTCTTGGCTAGGCCCCTCTGTCTGACCCTCATACGCACAGACCTTCCTTCCCATGTCTTCCCAAGGCAGAAGGAAGACCACCTGGGCAGAGAGTTCCAGGAGCCACACGGGTCTATGTGAGACAAGAGAACCCTTCTGGTTCATCTTCGTGAGCAGAAGGAGCTGGGGTCCGGTTCCACCCCTGGCACCAGGGGCGCAGCCTCAGGCAAATCACTGTCCCTGACTGCTTGGCTGGTTAGGCGTCGTCACTGGGCAAGGTCAATGCTACCCTGACTGCCTCCCCAACGGAAGGCTCACACGTGGAAAAGGGCTGGCCGTGCTGACATGGGGACAGGGCTGGGTAGCTTTTGTGGCTAACGTGTTCTGGAAACTATTGACAAAGACTCCCCAACTCCTTTGCTCCTTTTGTGAACCAATCTGGTGGCTCAGAGCCAGGCCTTCCTGAAGGGAGGTACGAGTGCTGTCCCCTGAGTTCACAAGCTGCCTACGCTGCAGCAAGCCTGCTCCTTTCCCGCTGTGTGGCTTACCTTGCCCTATACTGAGCATTTTCCTAGCCAGGCTGTTGGTAGGCCTGTGACACCACACTGCACGGCCCGTATAATCGAGGCTCAGCCCCGAGGCACCCCACTCCCCCGTCCAGGAGCGGCCCGCTCCTTTCGCCCCCGGCCCGACTGGAACGCACACTCACCCGAGCCCGCGGCAGGGACCTGGGGGCCGCCCCCGTGCACCGGGACCTGCTCGCCCTTCCCCAGGGAGTCCTGCACAGTGCTCGGAGGGAAGAGCCGGGAGACGGAGGTGGGCGGGCTGCTCGTGGTGTGGCCGAGGTCTGTCACCAGGATGCCGCTGTGGAACTCCGTGACCCCAGGAGCCTGAGGTGACACAGGAGACAGAGGTCGCCCCTTACCGCAGTTGTGCTGGGGAAGGATGCCCGAGAGCAGGGCCTTGCTAGGGTTATGACACTGCGGCCTGTCCCTCACCCTGGCGATGGCAGCGGGCGTGAGGACCACGTTGGACTGTGACACAGTGGAGGCCAACACCCCTTCTCTCTTCAGAGGGCCCGTCATAATCACCGCCTGCGGCTGTCCTGAAAAGGAGGCTGCCACGACAAGGAGGTGAGGCAGAGGCCCCAGGCCGGTGCTGAACCCCAAGCTGCAGTGGGGCCCCCCTTTGGCTGCCACTGAGATAGCTGCCCTCGCCATGGAGCATGGAAGGACAAAGCCACTAGGACATCTGATATTTCTGGAAACTTCTCCTTGAAGGGGGCATATTATATGTAGGCCCAGGAAAGAGGTGACCAGACCGCGTGTTTCCAAACTGGGATGAGAGGAACTTTAAACGGACTAGGTCACAGACTCGTATTCTGTAACTGTTTCTCACATCACGGGTGTCAGGACTTTCCGAACCCTGGGGGTGGGACTATCCAGTGGGGGTGTGGGTAGGGGTCACACTTCCCTCCTGACTCACCTGGGGCGATGCAAGCATTCTTCAATACCAAGGACACAGGCTCTGGTTTTGGAGCAGGCACTATTTTGGGGGGCTGCTTGGGTCTCCCTCCAGTCAAGGGTACAGGTTTGGGATGCACAAAAGTTAAACGGGGCTGGGGAGGCCCAACAGCTGGTGGCTGGGTGCCTGAAGACAGCGCCAGGCCACAGGGGGATGCCGAGTGGGGGTGGTGGCGGGTGGTGATGACAAGGCCCTGGCTCTGGCTGAAGGTGGTGGCAGAGGCATCATGCGTGAGGGTGGCAGAGGCTGTGTGGGTGATGACAACGGGTGACTTGCTGACTCCAGGAAACTTCTGTGGCTGCAGGAAGGCGGGTGGGGTTGGGGGGTTCAGGGCAGTGGGAGGAGGAGGGACTACTGGCACAGCAGGGGAAGCTGGCGGTGGGGCAGGGCTGGGCGAGAGCACTGGCATGGTGAAGACAGGGAGGAACGGCTGTGGGACACTCAGTGGTGGTGCAGAGGGACTGAAGTCTGCAGGCTGGATAAAGGGGTCCCTGGGCCGGGAAGCGTGCTCACAGCCCGGCTGATCCGTGGGGTCCAGGGCGGTGGCTGCGGGGGCCACAATGAGGCTGTCAGGGAGGCTCACGGTGGGGAGAGTGGTGGTTGGCAGGATACTCTCCTGAAAAGGGAAGAGAAAGAAGTGAGGAACAAATGCTGTGGTCACACAATTCACCATCAATTTCTGGAGACACATGCCACAAAGTCCGACGTCATCCGCTGGGTACCTGAGCTGAAGCCCTGGACAGAAGGGATAGAAGCTATGCTCCCATCCCGTGACTGCTAATCTGGGGAGACAGATCTGTGTCTCCCCAGGTGTTGGCAGGGGTCTTATTTCCATTAGGAACTAAATGATAACACAGGACTTAGACAAAGTGACTGCCTGCACACAGCTGGCTCTCGGCCTGGGAATATCTTATTTCTGGAGTCCAGCAGGGGTCCCCAGAAAGTCCCTGCCATCTTCTGTTACAGAGCAGAGGAAGCCTGGATCACAGCTGCTCATGGGGTTCCCTCAGGACAGTTTCATGTATCAACTTCTAGAGAGGTCACCTCTTCCTTACAGGGAAATGCTATAAGGAATCAATTGTTCAGATCTCAGTCTCTATAGAAGAAATTGTTCCCAGAGCCAGAAGAAGATGGGGCCAGGTTACTGGTGTCTGGATATGGGCACCAGCCAGAGGCCCCTTCAGGGCAAAGGGCCCTGCCTGACTTGGCCCTGTAGCCCCAGCTTGTGTTCATTGCTGAATAAAAAGTAAAAGGAATACAAAGAATTTGTTTTTATCAGCAATCCACGTTTTTGTCTGCTGTCTTGCTAACCCTGTCTCAACCTCTCAAAACAGAGTTCGCTGCACACTCATTACTTGGAGCCTTCGGCAGGACATACAATCCCTGCGACAGTCAGGATGCCTCATGACATCCAGGATGCCTTCAAAGATAGCTGGAATAACTTCGTGTGTTTAGCACTTGATCTAGCAACCCCTAGCACTTTGCCCGTGACCCCATGGTTATGTCACTAGCCTTGCCCCGGCTGCAGAGTTCTGAGGACCAGCCCTGTGCCCCTCCCCCCGGCTCCCTCTACCTGAGCAGGTGGGCTGTTGGAATCCGGTGCAGGCGTTGAGACAGGTGCAGGCAGCATGGACCCAAAAATGGAGCGGCTGGAAGAGAAGAGGTCTGAAAGACAACGTCAGGGGCTACTGAGCTCCATGTACCTGTCACATCCTCCCATTCAGACACAGAGAAATCAGGCACTGCTTCCCACCTAACCCAGGGGAATGCCATGGCCAGAGGGCGTGCCTCCCAGAGGTAACGCTGCAGGAGGAGGCCCTCTGACTGGGACTGCACGTGCTGGCCATGAGTGTGGGCTCTGAGATGCTCTCAGGCCTGGCTTTCACCTGCTCTGACAGTGGCGAGAGCTTGAGGACCAGCTCTAACTGCAGGAAACTGCCACGAGGCGGCCATGTCGTCAGCACCCTCTGCTGCCCAGAGGGAGAACTGCTTACAGTCATGGCCAAACCAGAGGCTCTGGGACAGCGAGAACAAGAAAACCAATTTCCTGAGGGAGAACAGTGTCCCAGAGAAACTACCCAGACCTTGTAGCTACAACCAAAGAAGAAAGCAGTTCTGTTAAAACTCTGAGTCCTCCCCAACCCCTTGCCCGTTCTAATCGTTCCCTCTGAAAGGGGAGCCCCGGCCCACTTTATTGTGGGCAAAGGAGAGGCAGGCAGCTCTCTGCTCCATATCCTCACCATGGAAAGGTTCAAAAGTGTCCATGAAGTCCAGATTGGGCTGCAAAGGAATCAGCCCGGGCTGAATCATGTCTGCATTTCCCAGATGTGCTGCAAGAATCAGAGGAGACAGAGGAGTCACTTGGCCTTCTCAAAGTTGGAGGAGCACATGAAAGGCCTGGGATGAATCTTCTTGGCCCTGCTCACATTCTAGATTCTTCCAAGGTGAAATGTAGGCAGCTGGCTCTGATTTCGACTTTCCTGTGGGTTCATGGCCATTCTCCACCCTCAGAAGGCAGGAAAGAATGTGAGTTTTTGCAAGAAAGGTAAATTGAGTACCAGGAACAGACATTCCTAGGAAGCTGTGAACAGATAAGTGCTGAATTTCCCCCACCACCCCGTTCTAATTTCTAGTCTGTGGGCCCTTCCCTGAGGGGTTAACTGGACAAGTGAATGCTCAGGAATGCTTGATTTTGTTCACAGTGAGGCACAGGCCCTGTCACTTGGCTTAAGCACACATCCTCTGCTAAGGGGACACAATCAGAAATGTGAAGTTGATTCAGACCAACCCCCCACTATGTTCTCACAGTTGGTACCATGGGCCTGACAGCTACCCAGGCAGGCTCAATTTGCAGTCCCCACCCACTCAATGCATGTGTCCCTCAGATGTCAACGAGGTTGGCCCATCCTCCTTACTGCCTGCCTTAAACAAGTGACACACAGTAGCTCAGAGAGCTCAGAGATGGGCCTAGCAGAGAGGGAAACCAGCTGGGCATTCCAAGTCAAAGGTCTGAGGGTGGGTTACCTATTTCCCGTGGGTTGGGCCAGGCCACCGGCTGGTGTGAGGAGATTGTGGAGAAGAGTGTGTCGCTGAATTCTGACATGAGCATGTCTGTGTCCAGCAGTGGGTCTTCCTCCATGGGGACTGGGGTCTTCCATCCATCCCCATGTTTGTGCCAATAAAGCATGTCATCATCCTACCACCCGCCAACAGAGGGGGAAGGAAAAGTCAAAGGAGTGACATTGGAGTTCCCAACCCATCACATAAGGACACACATTGTCCTATCGTACAGAGCTGCAAGGGCAGCTGTACGAAGACGAAGCTAGTGGAGGAGGAATGTGGGAGAAACCCCTCTGGCCCACTGAGTAGAGAGAACTGCCCAGTTTCCTTAGTCCTTCATGTGGGAAGTGGCCCTGCCCCAAGACGCAGAGAGAGTCCTTGTCCCCACTATCTTCTGCCACAGGGCTCAGTGTCGGGCTGCTGCTTTCCAAAAGGGTTCTCATGAGGGTCCTCACAGCCCCAGCTCACTCACCTGGGCTAGACTGGAGAGGTCCTCATCCTTGTGCTGCTGTAACTGTGGAGAAAAGGGACAAGGTGATCACCCAGGGCCCCGGGAAGGGATGAGGCTCACAGCCTCTCCTCCCTGGAAGTTCATGAACTCCAGAAGCATCTTGGCCTCTTCTGACTGGGAGGCAGACGGGGAGAGGGGTCCTGCTGTCCCCAGGCCAATGGACCCCAGCCAGTGTTTGTGGAACAGACAGCCTCACCCACAGTTGGGGAAGCTGAGAGCACAGACAGCATGACTGACGCAGGCCACGCAGTTCCAGGGCCAGCGTTCTGAACCCAGGACGTGGTCCCTTCCCACCTCTACGGAGGTTCCTGAACATGCGCTTTTTGGAGCCCAGCCAGATACCCTTTTCTTGAAGTAGGTTCTCCACTTGTGGTATTCCCGGATCACGATCTCAATGCGGCTTTTCCAGTACTTCCCTTCGGTGGTGATGGCCTGTGAGAGAGAAGCAGGTCAGATGAAAGGGCGTCTTGGTTGATTAGCAGAGGTCACCATGAACTAAGCGGGGTGTGACCTGGGCTGGAGGCAGCCCTGGGCAACCCAGCTCAGAGAACCCTATCTGTGCCTACAAAGCATCTCCCTTTTCTGTGCTGCACGTGGCCCCTGACTGAAAAGGTGCTTTCCTTCGTGACCTGCAAGGACCAGGGGGGCTTCAGAGGCATGGTCCTGAGGTTCTGGGTTGGGTAGGGTCAGCCAGAAGCCATGGGCAGCGAAGGAGAGAGCCCTCCGTGCTGGCCCCGAGGGACCCTGCGCAGACCCCGGGGTAGCACCTAAATGCCCGTTTCCTCCACCACAGTTTCAAAGGGTGAAAATGAATGGTCAGTCCTGGAAGTTTCAGATGTAAAGTGACCCCCGAGAGTATCCAGTTCAACCTTCCCATCACACAGGGTATTGAGTCCCTTCCCCGATATCCTTTCAGAGTTCTGGTGACAAGGAGGTACAAATGCCGCAGAGGGAGTGCACCTCCCTTTCTGATCCCTATCATTCTGAGTCCCACAGAATCTCACCTAAAACAACTTCCGTGTGTGTGCCTGACAGTAAAGCATCTTCGCCATGATTACTGCCAATATAATACATTACAATGACCAGACCTGACAACACTATATTCCTTAATGTCTAGTACCAGATGATGTCTGACTGCTCAAAATTGTCCTTCACTAGGTTGCGTTCCCATTTCCCCCCTTTTATCATAACAGTAAGACATACTGGACACAACTAAAACAATGCAGGAGAGTGGAAAGTAAGAAGGTCCCCGGTTCTCCCCACATTCACCCCAGCCCGCAGAGGCAGCCCCCAGGAAAAGACTTCTGAATAAAGATACTAAAATACTGTGGTGCAACTTGCACTTTTTTCATTTACTTTTCCTGCAGCCTCTTTCCATCCCAGCACATAAAGCTCTCAAAGCCATTACTTAATTATAGAAGGTCTCTGCCTTGTAAGGAGTCCGAATCCCACCCTGCTGATGCAGGGAAATACGGATGTCACAGGGAGGTGAAGGACAAGTCCTGAGGAGAATGCTCCGCCCTTGGGTCAGCCCACTCTGAGAAGCAGGGAGCCTCTGGGGGGTGTCAGAGGCCACTGCTCCCGACACCCTCGTCACTTCTCCAGGTCACAATAGCAGACAGAACAGCATACCCTCCCCCCACCCCCGGTCTCCCCAGCCCAGGAAGCCGACCCTCGCTCCCAGTCCATGGGCAGTGAAGGAGAGGGCCCTGCGTAGGGCGCTGGAGCGTGTGCCTTTCCCAGCCACCCACGCTCACATTCCAAGTACCTCTGGCCGGCGATGCTCATCTACTTCAACAGAGCCGTCCAGTGGAGTGACAAAGTGGCACACAGGATTCTTGCGCTTCTCCAAATCTGCACAGGGAGAGGGTGAAAGAAACATCGTCACTGTGACCGAGACCCCTGAAGAAGCCCAGTCTCTGCATGTTCTGCCCTCCTCCTCCCCTTGGAAACATGAGATTTCAGAGACATAACGAGGTTGGAGCTAGAGGGAAAGCAGCTAAGGTGTGGGTAAGAAAGGGAGTCAGCTTATTGAGAGAAAGGCCAGCCTGCCCCAAGGTGGCCCAAGCACGCCGATCTCCCGCAGAAGGCACTGGCTCTGCCACACCCAGGCCAGCCTGAGAAAGAACAAGGCCTGGGCCTGCATCTTCTCAGACCTGCAGAAAATGGGTCCCGACTCTTCAAGTGTCACCTCTCTGCTACACCCTTCCTGACTTCCCTGAGAAGAGCTGACCCCTCCCTCTGCCGGGCCCAAGTGTTTATCGTAGTAGTCCGCATGTTGTGTTGGGAGCAACTGGCTAACACATCTGTCTCCTGCAGACAACAGGCACCTTCACAACACAGACCACTTGGTTTGTCACCCTGTGCCTGACGTCTAAGAAGGGTGCCACTCACCAGGGTTTGGCCAGATTATCCCATCTCTGCACACTGCCGGAGAGAGGCTTCTGTTTTGAGGCCCAGTATTCTAGGGGCAGGCTCTGGGACCCGGCGCAAAGGCCCCCAGGTGGAAGAAACTGGAGGGCCAGCCCCATAAGGCCTCAGAGCGGCAGCAACAGGGGCGGGGCACGGCCCTGCGGCTCCCTGCCCCACCTCACTCCGCACTTACACTGCATGTACCACGCCCGCCAGATGGCGTTATTGAGCCGGATCTTGTCTCTCCACTGGAGCTTCAGGCCCTTGAAATTCTTCCACTTTGGAGACACCAGCTTTCCACTGAAAGGCAAGAGGAAGAGGGGAAACTCAGTGGTTCCTCTGAAAATGAAATGAAATAAAAAAGTGGCTCCGGATCATCCCATGCCTGGAAACTGGATTAATTCACTACAAGGCACAGCACAGGCTTAACAGAATACACACGTCCCTTTGGAATTTCTTCAGCGATGCAGAGTAGGACTAGCAGCAATGGGGGCAGGGTGTGGCGGAAACAGGACTGGCCATGGGTGTCTACTGTTGGAGTGGGGTGACATAGGGTTCATTATCCTATTCTATCTACTTTTGCATGTGTTATATGTCAATTATACCACAATGAAGCTGGGGGGAAAAAAGAAATCTGTTATCACTGAATGAAAGCCAAGTTGTTTTCACCTGGTCTCAGCCCACCTCCTTTGTCATCAGCCCCCATGAGGCACCCAAACGTGGCACTGGCCTGAGAACCTGCGGGCCCTCTCCTGCCTTCAGGCCTCTCTCATGTGGTCTTCTCTCCTTATGGAGATCCCTGTGTCCCTGGCCACCTGCTCATCCTTCAAACCACCGATCAAACACCATCCTTTGACCCGGCGCTGGGCTCTCCCAGGAGGCTGCCGCTTCCTTCAGGGTTCCCTGAGCATTGCTCAAACCTCACACACAGCACTCGGCCACAGCCCATACTGCACTGTCTGTACCCACACCTCCCTCGGCTGGACTGCAACTTCTCCAGGGAGGGCCTGTAGGCATTACTCACCCTAAACACCTGGCAGAGAACTTGGCACATAGCAGAGGTTCATGTAGAAATTCTTTGTTAATGAGTTAAAGAGCCCTTGCAAAGCAAGCTGGCAGCAAGCAAGGCATGCTCCCTGGTGGTACAGCGCTCTTAGACAGTTCAGCCTTCCAAGGGCTGTGACAGGAGCCACCTCTGAGCAGTTGGCAGAGGGTTCCCTTTTTTCAGATGGCTTGGGATGGGCATGGCACTATTTTTGGTCCATACCAAAAGGGGGTGTTTAGGGTCCTCCTGGTCACAGGTCACACAGCCCTGCCCTTTCTCCAAACCCACTCAGACAGCTCACGTGACAAGCAGAGATGTGCCATCAGTCCTAACAGCCTATGTCTTCAATGACAGCACCCAAACAATAAACTTTACCTGAATCTGAAAACCTGGGTTATAAAGCAAAAGGCCTGGCCGTGCACCTGACAAAATCTCATGGTTTCTCCCACCAGACCCAGCACTTGGCCAGGCTGGGAATCACAGAGGCACCTAGGCCAGACAGCTGTGACTCCCACACAGAAAATGTCATAACACATTGTCTTAGAATCTGAGGGACAAATACCTAGCAGCAGCCTCAGCTCAGGGGCTTCAATCCAGGTACACACCCTCTTCCTCTCCATCTCCCTCCCATCCACAGGTACCTCTCACCCACCCCCGTATTATTCAGCTTTCACCCAAGTTCAACAGCCAGCAGCCAGTGTTTTATTTTATTTTTTTTGGTGCACCGTTCCCGGAAGTACTGCAATACCGGGTCGATGCGTGGAGTGGACGGAGCAAGCTCCTATTCCATCTCCCTGCTCCAAAAATCCATTTAATATATTGTCCTCGGATAGAGGACGTATCAGATATTAAACTGATAAGAACAGATACTACACTTGATCTTAGCCAAAAGGCCGAGAAGCGATAGCAGCCAGTGTTTTAGAGCCTCCAATGCATCATCGAGTCCTAACTGCGAACTTTTACGGTCACTTCACTTCCCTGGCACACATCTCCTAGGTAAGACCAGAATAATAACATGGCTTCCAAAGTGTTTTACTAAGGATTAACTGTGTGCACATGTACACACACACACACACACACACACACACACACACACACACAAATGGGTGAACCCTAAAGCAAAATATAAGTATATTAATAACCACCTCAATGACTTAGATTTAAGTTGTTAATGAAAGTCTGATTTTTAACACCTCCTGACTTGAAAAGTTCTCTCTTATGTGTGTGCCACTATTGTCATGTGGCTCTTCCTTCTCTACAGGAGCAAAATGGTAACCCCATGTCCCCACTTTCAATACCACAGGACAAAGACCTGGGCAAAGGTCTACCTTGAATTCCATGTAGCTGCAGAGCCGTCTGCTTCTGATTTACTCACCTGACAAGTGCTAAGCACCCACTCTGTGTCGTGCATGTACTGAACATTGAGGAAAGGGATGGGAGAGGCAGATGAGGTCCCCTGCCCTTGTGGAGCAGCCAAGCTGCTAGTGCGCAAGTCCTGTCTATGTGCTGAGTGTCACAAAGACCAGCAAAGGGCTGTGGGAACACTCAGTCGGCATACCTGACCAGCCTGAGCAGTCAGGAGGGCTCTCTGGAGGAAATGACATCTAAGCTAAGGCCTGAGGATAAGGAACCTTTAACTAAACCAAGAAGGGTATAAGAGGCCTCCTTTGACCTGGCTTGTGACGGCCTCGAGGTGTGCAAGAACACACGTGACCTGGTCAAGCTAGTGGAGAACACCCAGGATGGCCAGAGCCTGGAGGAGGAGTGGGGAGCTGCTTCTAGACCGGGCTGGAAAGCAGAGCACATACCAGGGTATATTCAGCCACAAAATTTGGCAAAACCAACCCTCATTCCCCTCTGCAAGATCTTTCAGCAACCTCATGTTGAGCCAGGCAGGTGGTTTCAGGTGAAAACAAAACAAAACAGAGAACAGTCCCTGCCTCTTTACTTTCTTAAGGGGGAAAAAAACCCCTCAAACTTTTCTATAATTGACAGCTTCCTTACATTAAGGTCCAGGGTTCAAAGGCCGCTTCTCTGCTGTGAACCCTGACCTTGCAGACGGCAGGTGAAGGCATACGATGGAAAGTGATGGCTCCCAGGAGAACCACCACCTCTGGTGCCCTGCAATGTTCCGTTAAGCACTGCCGTATATTATGTGCTCCCATGTGCAATACACACCCATGTTTTTGGCTCAAACTTTCAGGGGAAAAAACTTTTGTTTTAATTTTTTAATTCAAATTTTTATTTGTTTATAGTTAGGTATTTGTTTTTTGTATTATAAAGAATTTTAGCATTTATTTTTCAACATATCATGGTACAAAGCACAAGAAGAAATACAAGGTACAAGAAATTTTATGTTTAAAATTTTTTATATTAAAAAAACCCAATTATTGTATCCTAGGGTATTATTTTGCATACGGATATCGTTATTGATTTCTGGAGTTACACTTTTAATTGATAAGCACAAATAAAAGAATTAAAAACATTTATATAGATATGGAATTAGTACTACCCACGTATAATGTGCATCTTTATTTTTCCCTCACAAATTTGGGCAAAAAAGTGCATGTTATATACGGCAAAATACGGTAACCACTGGGTTTAAAAACAAAACAAACCCAACCTTACCCCTGCTTTGTTACTGAAGACAAAGTAGGGCAATGTGAGGGAAAGAGCATCTTCTCAGAGAAGTCAGATAACGCAGATAGCTTCAATTACTTACAATGAAGGGGGTGGGAAGATACTGACAGAGATCAATTAAACCCTATAGGGTAGAAACCAAAGCCAACAGGGTATAGTTTTGGGGTTCTCATCTCCTTCCTCCCTGCTTGCTAAAATGTTTCACTTTTCCATGATGTTTATGTCAAATGTGGTCAAACTTCTGAACGTAAACACCTATCACACCAAGATCCCAGGTTCCTGTAATATCTCAACAGCCAACAGGTGGCACTCAACCAACACAAAGAAGGTAGTTTCAAAACCAAAACCAAAACCACCCACAGGAGGGTGAAAGAGGCCCAGATGTTTTCACTGTGACTGATCACCCCTCCCCCACAACAAATTCAAGACAAGGGCTGAAGAAGCAACACACACACACACACACACACACACACACACACACACACACACAGAGCTCTAAGGTATTGAGGGAAAAAAAGAGTTCCACAGGCAAATGGTTAGAAAAATGTGGGAAACATTTCTGCAAGTTTCTTTCTTCAATGTGCTGATGTCACTATCAATCTTCAAGGAGGGTAAGAGGAGACATTCCCAGACCAAACCTGGAGTGGGACCCTTGTTATGGGGATACCTGGAGTCTAGTTTCTCACGGAACGGACTAGGAAAGGCTACTCCAAGAAGTTCCGAGACCTTGTAGCTCCCTGGCAGAGCTCCCCAGAGCAGTACCCGCAGAAAGCATCTATGGTGGGACTTCTGCTCCCCACAGGCCTTGCCCCGCTTATCTTCCAGACATGGTTGACTGGGATACTCTAACTCACGATTACATTACAGTCCTTCCCTACCAGAAACACACTATGAAAACTTCTGAGACCACTGGCTTCCCCGACTCCAAAACCAAAGACCCTCTTCTGGCTTTAACCTCCCAAACCTGCTCCTCCTATATGCCTGTGTAGCTCCTGGGGCTTCCCAGACAGAACAATGACCTGCATTCACCTCCCACTGTCCCACTAGGACCATGAGAAGGTCAAGGCCTAGGTCTGATTCATCCCAGCACAGTGCTTGGCACTTGGGAGGTACTTTTAAATCCGGAGTTACTGAACGAATGCTCCCCTTTTCCATAAAGAAAACTCTTCACACTTATTCTGCCCTTCCTAGAAGACAGGTTCATGACATGAAACAAAGGTTCCTCTCAGAACTGTTGGGCAGAACTAGCAAAGTCTGAATTCTTCAGAGGTCTGGCAAGAGACTGCTTTGGGGTGGAAATGGAAGAGCCAGACCTGCCCAGCCGGGAGCTGGAATTAAGAGCAGGAAGGGGTGGGGCTGGGGCAGGGGGTTGGGATTCTGCGCCCTGGGTCAGATCATCTCTCCTGACGCCTAGTCAGACCATTCTCTCCAAACGAAAGCAGGCCTAGGGCTCTGGGATCGCTCACTATATGTCCCAGAACAGTGAGTCCACACATTTGTTCAGCTGACCATACCTGCTTGTTATGGGACATTTCTTCACCATTCCTGATGCTTCCTGGACACCCACTAGCGAAACTTCCAGCCCTCCCTCCCCTTGACTCCCTCCCAGCTATGTCAAGTGGGCACGTTACCTGTGAGGGTAGCAGAAGATGGGTGGGGTAGTCGAGGCCCTTGCCCAGCGAGGGCCCACACTCCCTGGACGCTGTTCCCACAGAGCCCTGGTCCAGGAAAGGCAGCCTGCACTTCACTTGTTAAGTCACATCCTCAGCTTGGTCGACATCACAGGTAGGACTTTATCCAGCATCTGCTGACTCTTTTTTATTGTGGCAAAGTACATATAACATAAAATTTCCAAAAGGAATCCATGTACCCATAAGCAGTCTCTCCCGATTACCTTCTCCCCAACTCCTGTCAACCAGTCATCCACTTTCTGTCCCTTATGCATTTGTTTCTTCTGGACATTTCATATAAACAGAATGATAAATATGTGGCCTTTTATGCCTGGCTTCTTTCACTTAGTACAATATTTTCAAGTTGATCCATGTTGTAGCATGAGTCAGTACTTCACTCATCTTTATGACTCAGTCATATTCCACTGGATGGACAGAGCACACAGTTTACTCCTTCCTGCACTGACAGTCATTTGGGCTGTCTCACCTTGTGAACAGTGCTGCCGTAAACCGACTCCTCTTTATTTCCCAGTCAGTTTAGAACTCTGTCAGAGGAGACAGGTCTGATCATTAAGCTGGCACAGGGACAATGATGAATGAAAACAACTGTAAACTTTGTTGGGGGACAAGTGGACCACTGTCTATCAACACTATAAATGCACATGCCCCCTTTGACTCCCAATCCCACTGCTAGGAATCGATTCTATAGACGCACTTGCACATGGGCACAAAAACTGTAGTGCTGTTCGTGGTGGCAAAAAGCTGCGAACAACCTAGCTGTCCATCAAAGGGAAATGGTTTAAAAACTACAATATATCCACACAGTCGAACACTGTGGGGCAATTAAGAAACAAAACATATTTATAAGTGCTGAAAGACAGGCAAGACCTACAAAATGTATTAAGTGCGGAAAATACCAAGGTGCATAACAGATCTGCACAGAGATGCACAGAAAGCGGGGGAGGGGCAGGAAGACAGCCAGTCAGGCTTAGGAAAGATGCACAAGAAACAGGTAACAGTGACAAAGTGACTTCCTCTCAGAGAGCTGAATTAAGGGATTCAGATGGAGAAGTGATTTTATACTGTTTAAATGTAACATACGCATGTACTATTTTTTTTTCCAAAATAAACAAGGAAAAGACAACCAGGGACAATCCAAGAACTCATAGGGCTTCTGGTTAATTGGGAAAGACAATTAGGCACATGAGCAGATATAAAATTAGCGCGAGTCACTCTGTGCACCAGATCCATGTATGAAGATAATGGCTATTAAGCAGTGTCAGTAATGAGCGAGTAGATGAATAACGCTTGGACCGGTCTCTGCCAGCACTCTGATTCTTTTTCTTCAAAAGAGCGGTCTCTATTGGCTTCTGCTGGGCTCTGGGCCTGGTTCCACAGGCTGTTAGGAGCCAAAACTAACAGGCTCCAGACGGACAAAGGTTCATTGAGGAGCCAAGACGTGGGGAGCAGCCTGTGAGAGGCACGGCAGGAGAAGGCAGCGCCTGGAGCGTAGGCCCTCCGCCCCCATGAAGAGGAAGCCTGGGAGATTCACAGGCCCTGCTCCCAGGCCCCATGGGTCCTCCCTCCTGTGTGCCAAATTCATCCTCCTCGTGGGTCATTTGGGGTCTTCTTTTTTTTAACCTTCCAAGAAAAATCCTGTTGGAGAAGCTGGCTGTGAAGGTGCTGGCAGTGAGACGGGAATATGGGCTCTTGAGGTCCTGTCTCAGGTCTGTCCTACTGACGAGGTGAGCGAGTGTCTGCGGTGTGTTATGTGTGCAGTGGGGATCGTTAGTGTGTGTCATGTGTGGTATATATGTGGAGGGGTGTGAAGCGTATGTGGGGTGTGTATGTGGTGTATATTGGGTGTGTCTGTGGTATTGGTGTGTGGGTGCATGCAGGAGGGCACTGTGCATGTGTGTGTGATATGTGTGTGGTGTGTGTGTGTGTGTGTGTGTGTGTGTATGTGGTGTATATTGGGTGTGTCTGTGGTGTTGGTGTGTGGGTGCATGTGGGGGGGCACTGTGCATGTGTGTGTGATATGTGTGTGGTGTGTACATGGTGTGTATGTGGTGTGTTGTGGTGTTTGGGGAGTGGGAGAGAGCACACTTGCATATGTGTGTTTGCTAGTGTGTCCAGTATGCATCTGCTCACATCTGTGAGCATGTTTGTGAGGGTTTGTGTTTGTCTGTTTTGTGTGAAAACCAGGAACTAATCATTTCCATGACCATCAAAAATCAGAGCAACTTGATGGAGCTGAAGGGGTGCCTTCTGCTCCACCCCGCTGTGAATGCCAGTGATGGCATCCTTGCTGGAAGCATCCCCTCCTGCGTGCTGGCCTTCCACCTGGGGACTGACACCGCCATGCTTATACTGTTCCCAAGCTAATAAGGAAATAGCATGGTTTCCATTTCCGGACAAGTGACCTAAGCTGTCCAAGCCCTGCCTTTGGTGAAATGGTGACAATGGCCACCTGACAAGGGAGCTGGCAGGATTACAAGTAGGTGTGAAAGAGCTGGGCCTGGCAAAGTAAGTGCCCGTCAACGTGGGCACTTCCATGTTCTGAAGTTTAGTTGATTCTTGGGCATGTTCCTGAGTTTTAAAGCCTGGGGTTTCCTGTCAGATTCTAGTAGTAACTGGACTTTCAGGCAGAAGCAGGGGCCACTGGGTCGAGCACCATTAAGGCCATAGTCATATGTTTATTTACCAGGAGAGTAAACTTAAATCCAGAGCTCAGGGTGTTCCTGACTCCTCTGGACAGGGGACAGGACTGACTTCTAACAGGAAAAAGGTGGTACATCACTTCAATTTGCACCATTTGTTAATAAATGCTAATCCTTAAAAAAACAAAACAAAACAAAACCTGTGTATTAGCCACATGTCTTTTACCTTAGGAGCTGTCTGTGCCCTTTGTTTTTTAAAATCTTTTTATTTTGAAACAATGATGGACTTACCAAAAGTCACAAAAAGTGATACCAAGACATTAGGTGGTGAACTTATTATACAAGTTGACAAAGCACGGTAGAATTGTATGCCTGAAACCTACGTAATCCTTGCCAATAAGTCTAACAATAAAACTAAATTAAAAAGTTAAAAAAAAAATGTGATACTAAGAGCCTACATACCCTCCCCCCAGCTCTCCCCCGCTGGGGGGCACCTTCTGCACTGGAGCATCATTTCAGGACCAGAAACCGGCTTCGCTCCCTTACTGTGAACTAGACTCCCAAGTCTCACTCATTTTGCACCATCTGTTGAAACGTTAAGTCATACTTTCTTGCTATTTTATGTTGGTGATTCTATGGCATTAATGCTGTTAACTCCCTGTGATGTTTCTGCAAATATGTCCCTAAATTTTTTGAGTAAGCAGGTTATGTATTTTGTGTAGTCGTATCTACCGGTCTCTATGAGTGCTTTTATTGCTTCCTGACATGCACAGCCACCTACTTTATTTTTCATTTTAATTTCTTTTTAAGTTTTAGTTTTATTGATTTTTAAAGAAATTACATACACACATTGAAAGAAAATTCCACTACAGAATAGTAACAAGAATGAAAGCAAAGTCACCTGTAATTGCACCACCTAGAAATAACTGTTAAAATCTGGGTGACAATATTGTGTAGTGAAGAAATACGCTTAACCAAAGGGAAGTCTGGCCTTTGCCCTCAGCTCCTGGGAGGTGTGATCTCTAAGATCCTGGAATGCATTGCCTGACAGGAGTGTCTTTACTTGCCTGGGGGCTTTGGCCACAGGACAGTCTTGCAATGTGATCTGCCATGGGAGCCTGAAGGCCTAAGGCCATAGGGTATAGGTTCAGATGTCCAGAGGACCTCCGGGAAGGGCTGGAACTAAAGGCCAGCCACTTGGGCATGAGAGACCCCTACACACTGACCACCACAGACTCAGATGAACTCCTGGGTTAGCAATACTCTATGTACTGTCACACGTCGTGGCTGGGAGAAGGTGACACTGGCCAGGACCCCAGTGGCAGAGGTCAACCAGAGCACCGCCTTGGGCTCTGCCCTATGAGTCTCTTCTGTTGGCTGATACGATCTGAATCTCTTTCCTGTAAAAAGTCATAACCACGAATATATCAGCTGTCAGTGAGTTCTGAGTGCTTCCAGGTAATCGGTGATGCTGATGGTTTCAGGAACTCCCCCAACCTGCAACTGGTTGTGAGGGTAGTCTTGTGGATTATTCTCTTTAGCCTTGTGGTTGGCCCAGAATCCTTGCAATATGTATATGTATCTAATTATATACATTCATAATATAAATATTATGAATAAACAGAATATTTAAATATCTGGGATCATAATTTTGTTTAACAACCCATTTTTCACTTATATGTCACAAATATCTTATATGCCAATAAATACAGTTTTACATTACCTTTATTGCTGTAAAATATTATATCATATATATTTATCCAACCGCTTTAACCACAGGTATTTGTTTAAATTAATGGACACGCTGTTTTTATTTTTCACTTTTACAAACAATACAAGATGAACATCCTGACACTTACATTTTTGTGCAATTTCATGACCATTTCTATGAGATAAATTCTTAGAAATTGGAAAGCTAAATCAAAGGGTATGCATACATTTATAATTTTGTTACAAAGAATCTTTCAAAGTTTATACTAAGTTATAGTCCCAACAGCAGTGAATTATGTTTATTTCCCCAAACTGCTACTCATATTAGTTATTATTAAAGTTTGCTAACCTGACAAGCAAAAATCTAGTTCACTGATTTTTTTTTTGGTTCCCATTGATATCTTTTTATGTTTATTAGCCATGAACTTTTTTTGTTGTTGTTGTTAACTGTGTGCATATCTTCTGCTCACTTTCTGTTGCTTGAGAGTTCTTAATTTGGTGGAAATGTCTGTAGCACACATGACAGAGTTAATATACCTGTCTTGACTATTTATCTTTTCCTTGACTATGTACAGTGTGTTTTGTTTTGGTTTCTGCTCTACTAACTCTTTAATGTATGGTGGGTTTGTTGTTATATTTAGTAGAATTTTTTCATTCATATAGTCAAAATTTAAAGTCCTTTCATATTTTTCTATTTTTGCATCATACTTAAAAAGGCTTTATCTGTATTTTCTTCTAATACATTCACAACTTCACTTTTATATATTCCTTCCATATTTTCAGTTTGACCTTTTACATTCAAGTCTTTGCTCTACCTAGAAGTTCTTTGGTGTAATGAATGATACCAGGACCCCACTTTAGTCCGTGGTTCCCACCTATTTACTAAATAACGCACCATTCCATTGACAGACTAAAGTGCAGTCTTCATCATATATCACACTTCCATATACAAGGGCTGTCTGGAAAAAACCCAGCCATAAATGCCTCTGTTTTTCATATCGCATGGCTGGGTACTTTCTGGACAGCCCTCGTATATATTTGGCACCACTTCTTTTGGTGTTTTGTGTGAATGTTTTAATGATTTTGTTACTGGGTTCAGGTGCTCCTTGCCATTTCCAAAAATCAGTGACAAGGTTGGTGGAAAGAAAGTAGGTTTATTCAAAATGCTGGCATTAAGGGGAGGCCATGGACTCCTGTCTCAAAGACTACCGTCCTGGCTCCTGGCAAGGCTGAAAGCTTTCATAGGCGTGCAGGCTGGGGAAGAGCAGAGAAAGAGAGGGCGGGAGTTGGTCAGGCAGGCTCCAGGGCTGGTAGCTGGGAAACCACTTCCTGGGGCTTGGTCTGCTTTGAGGTAATGTTATCTTAGGCTCAGAACATGGATTCAGGCACTTAGTTGCGTGAGGACTAAGAAATTATTCCTTTTGGGTACTGTTTTGCTGATTAAGAAAGGGAACAAAGCAGCATTACTAAACAAGGAGAAAACAAAAACCATGAAGTAATGTAGGGTAAACTAGGTGGATTAACAAAGCAGGCAATAACTAAGTTCCTGAGTTCTTGAGTTTCACTCTTACAGTTTCATGGTTTACATTTAACTCTGATTCATCTGGGGGGAAATCACTTTGGTTCTTTACGCAGCTCACCAAAATAAATTCCAGCTAACTATCTGATTGTCTCAGCTTCCCCCCAGTAATTTATGACACTTTCATTAACATGTATTAAATTATAACATAGATTAGGCTCTGTTCTGGGGCCTCATGTACCAGTGATTCATGCCCAATTCTGTGCTAGTGTCACACTGATTTAATAATTAAAAATTGTGATATACTTAACTAGGTAAGCTTAATCTCATCATTTTAAGACAAATTTTAGAATTCTTGCCTATTTATTCTTTCATGTGAACTTTACAATCATGTAGTCAAATTGCAAAAGAAAACGATTTTGGGGTCACACTTAATAAAGTAATGTGGGCAGCAGTCCAACGGGGTCCCCTCCATTCTAGGTCAGCATAAGTTTCCCTACTTACTCAAAGCTATTTAACTTACTTAAAGAGCCAGAGAAATCGAAAGCTGTCTGGTATTCTTTAAGCCTCTTCACATATGGTCTTCACATTTCTAATCATAATACTTTTATTAACATTTTAAAATAATGTAAAAGCAAAATATATTAGAAAGAAAAACTAGCAAGACAAACAAATCACACAGTTACATGTCCAAACACTAGCGCTATCCACATTTTATTATATTTAGCACAGCCCCACCCAATTGATATGGTAACTGCCAGCCTCACCTGGCCCAGATGGCTAAGCCACATATACAAGTGAGAGGTTTCTAGCACACTCAGTACTGGGAATCAGTACCCTCAAAGAACACAGCTTCTCCCTAGCACTTTCATCCACCTGCGGGAAAAGGTAATTAGTAAGTTCAAACAGCAAAGTTAAGGTTTTTATGTAAAGAATAAGAAACTCCACCCCACTGCAGACACCTGGCTAAAAGAGGAAGTAAATTATCAGAGGTCTTGGGCCAGAATACACACTGGGAGTCAGGACTCTAGAAACCAATTGCCAGAGATGTAATAGAAACAGACCGTGTTTGCAAATGTTCCAAGTTCCTATGAAGACTGGCAAGAAACAAGTTTGTTATTATCACCATTATTAGTCATTTTCAAGGCACTGCCAGCTGCATAGCCTACTTAAAAGGCAGAGAAATCTGAAGCTGTCTGATGCATTTCAAAGGATAAGGTAACACTCTCCAGGTAGCCAAGACCTATAAATAGGCTTTAAAAGCATTGGTTTCTTTTCTAAAAGTCAGCTTTAACTACTAAAGGAAACCCATAGAATCTTTCTCTATTGAATTTGAAACCCCAAACCTTGACTTGACAATAACTAGGGTTAGAGTGACATTACAGGAAGTTTAACTGAAGTCAGTATGGGCATGTCTATCAAATGCTAACCTTTCTGGAGCCAGGAGCTGGAGCTCTGTGTAGCACCTGTGATAATGCCTTGTGTGCAATGGTGCTTAACAAACAAAATGGGTTGATGATAAGAAGTGGGATGTTGCATGTGGGCTATACACAGTATGAATACTGTGGCCAGATTAGTCTGGCTTTAATAGCACTTTCTTCATGACACTACCTGATTCAGCCACTTAATTCACTTATTTAGCACTGTTGTTAGTGCTAAGAATAGAGCAGTGAACAGAACCAGGTCTCTAGCCTCATGGAGCTTATACAGGGTCCAGCACAAAAACATGCCTTCTTTATTTACAAAATCATAAGCATGTAATTCTATAACATAACAATATCATAACTACATTAACATAACTACTTTTAAAAGGGCGTTACTTCTGCCAGACTGTGTATTCTAAAGGGAAAGACAGGCAGACTACCAAACACGCGCTGTGTCAGGAACACTCAGTGGCATGGAGAGGGAGCTGGGAGGTGCTATATATGTAGGGCAAAGGTGACGTGTGAGCAGACATGAAGGTGAAGGGTGAGCAGCACAGACACTGGATGGATCTGCTGTAACAAGCCAACAAAACTGTTCTTGCCAAGGACGCTGATAATACTCACACTATCAGAGCCAAGAGTCACTTTCAGGCCTCATCTGACCCGAGCTCTCTGTGACATCTGACACCTCTTTCTGGTCCCCATGCCTCGCCCCACTCCCAGCCTTCTTCTGATCACTCCTGGCCTTCTGGTCACGTCTTTACCAGATTTTCCTCGGTCTTTCCTCAGCCTCTAACTCCAGGGTCCTCAGGGCTGGTCCTGGGCCCCACACTCTCGCACTCTGTTCCCTTCCACATGTGTCCTCCAGACTCATACACAAGCTGCCTCGATTCCTCTCTGGGCTGCTCCCTTTTGCCTCCTTCACACCCAACAAGCCAGAAAGCCCTTGACAATGCATGTCTGTTCACATCGCTCCCCAGCTGCAACTCCTTCAGCGGTTCCCCTGCTTACAGATAGAATGGAATCCCTAAATATTCACCAAGGTCAAGTCCTCCCAGCTGCACACATCTGGTTTTAACAAGAACCTCATTCACCCATCTAACTCCTTCATATTCCAAATACTAGCTTCTAGCAGGAGTCCTCCTGGATGGCTCTCAAGGCAACATGGTTAGCTGTGCCCTCTCACAGCTGTGCCCTGTACCTACCATAATCTGCAATTACCTATGTATACGTCTGTTGACTGACTCTCTCCACGAACAGATGGCATTTTCCACGGGGGAGTGACCATGCCTGTTCTGTTTACCAATACCTGCCCATGCCCAGCACAGTATGTGCAGAATGAAACCCGACTGTCCTCCTGCTGCCCACAGAGACCCACTCTTGACTAGAACAGCCTCTGCTCCCTGGCCTTGCCCCACGCCTCCCACAGTCTGCTCCTCCAAGCTCTGACCGCACCTGGTCCTTATAAGTGGTCTCGTCAGACTGTACATAAGTCCTCTTTGCCTGAACCCTAGACACTCACATGGATATGGTCTTACCCATTTGGTCTTCATTTATGTCTCCCCCAATTCCACCTCCCTTCTCTTCGCCGCCCACCATTTAAAATCAGATATCACATCTTTGTCAATTAACTGATTATTACTTTTTCCAGGTTTGTTTCACTTTAAAGAACACAAAGGAATAGTATACACCATGGGTTCCCAATCAGTGGCACGCATACCCCCAGGGGTACATCCTGAGCCATTCAGGGGTATGTGAAAAATAGTAATGGCAAAAAAACAAACAAACAAAAAAAAACAAGTAAAGGTAAAAAAAAATGCAAAACATTATTTATTGAACAATAAATGCGAAGTTTGAATCACTGTTAATGGAGACACCTCAAAATTAGATCTCATTAGCCAATGACGACTGGTGAGGGCATGGCTATGAACCCTTCCCCCAAACCGCTCTTCTACCAATCATGATGCAGTTTCAGAACAATTCATATGGGACATTTCTAGAACTTTGCCAAATAAATAAATACATCTGTAACCAGACTGATTAGTTTAGTTATTGACTAAGAGTAAATGCATTGTCTTTAATGATGATTCTTTTCAAGTAGTTTTTTTATTTAATTGTTGATCATCATTAACATCTGTGTTACAAACATTGTAAAATTAAATCTATGGTTTGTACATTCAGTATAGTAATTTTTCTTTCCTCACTTATTACATTTCCACTATTTTACATTAAGACAGACACTGGACAAAAGTATCAGTATTTAAAAACAGCTGTTTTAAAAACAAGGGGTACAATTTATAGAAATGCGTTTAAAAGGGGTGCACACATGGGAAAAGGTTGGAAACCACTGGCCTAGACAAAAAGGAATATATATTACAAACTGAACAAGACTAACCAGTTCCAATACTAAACAGCAGTGTGACTTTACGTAGGACACCATGTCCGCCTGCCTGACAAGTTACTTCTTCCCCCTGGCCCTCAGTTTTCCCTTTTTATATGAAAAGAGAACTACATTAGCGTATCCAAATTTCCTGTCCAGTTCTAAGGGTCTAGAACTATACCTCTCCCACCCCAGACAGGAGATGAAGGCCCTAAAGAATATAAATGAGGAGTCCAAAGCAGGGCTTTGCTGGGATAACGCCAGCTGCCATGAAGGAATAGAGAGATCTGTAGCACCTCCACTGCAACCGCGGACATCTAGCTTATCTCTGAGGAGGGGGATTTTAAAAACATAACAAACCAATAAAAAAAACTTGGTGCAGCCCTCCTCACATAATAGAAATTCTAAATATAATCTGTTTTACCTTGGCCAGCTAAAGATCATTCCCCTTCCTTCTTCTGTAACTGAGAATCAGCTGTCACCCTAAATCTCTCCCTCTTTTAATCTTCCTCCCAGGCATGCTCGTTAACCTTTGCAGGGGCAGAGGACTTTGGGATGGGCAAGAGAGCTGGAGAGTAACCCACTAAACCAAAGGCAAGTTGGGTATCTTGATCAGATCAGTGGCTATTTCAGAAACAAACCCCTTCGGCTGACACTGTCTACCAAGACATATGAACATATTACACCATTATCAGATTCAAAATACCTACATTTTTCTCTTTGTGATACTTGTTTTCACTGTGTCCCTCCCGTCAATAGGAACAATATGTTATTTGTAAAAATCAAACTTAAAAACAGCAGTAGGAGATGAAGTTTCAGTTTACTGTCATACACCAATTTTAACCTCAGGCCTTCTTAACTCTGCTGCATAGGTACTTCCCACCCTAATTGCTGTTCCCATCCTAAAGATCCATGAGAGGGGCAGCAGCAGTCGAATCCCGGGAAAAAGCAGAGAAGGCCACGGGAACATGGGTTCCTCCGTATCTGACATTTAGGTTCAGTGTCATTTTCTGAGTCTGTGGTACAAAAAGATGATGGAACAGGAGGAAGAAGTAGCTTGTCATACCCATTTCTAAAGTAAAGCAGAATAAGAAAGAAGACAGACAGAGAGAGGAGAAGAAAAGATGGGGAGAGTAGGATTTAATAAAGGGAAGTTTTGCAAAGATACCTCCTGTACTCTTTGGTGGTTGACTATATAAAAGTGAAAATGTCTTCTAAATCAAAAATAAGCAGTTAGAAGGTAAGTGCCAAGCTGAGGGAGATGGTAAAAAAACATTATACTGTCTAAGGACAGCTACAAAATCAGTTAAGCTCCCCAAATTACGTACTAATTGCAGAGAGAAAAACATATCTTTACAATGAAGAGATCTGGCAGCTATATGAACCAAATGACCAGAGTAAGCATCACTAAGAATGGGACAACCTAACATCATGTGCTTTTGATATTACTACCTGTGAAGCACACTCATCAAAAAAACAGTGAACCCAAATGTAATCAAGCCGGTTAGTACTAACATGTGATTTAGAAGAAACAGAGAGGATAGAAGAACATGTTAACCACCATACAAGAAAACAAATACAGAATGTGGGACTTTCTTTAAGTCAATTGAATTGGCTGCTTCAAAAAGGCAATGCCAAGGGGAGAAAGGTAGAAGGATTATTCTAAATTAAAAGAGACTAAAAGAGATGAAAACAAAATGCGAAGTATAAGCCTTGATCGAGTCCTCATTCATAAAAACTAAGCACTAAAGACATTCTGAGGAAAACAGAAGAAATTTTAATATAGGCTGTATATTATATGAAGTATTGTTTTCGTTGGCATGAAAATGACAATGGCTACAAAAGGGAGTCTCTTTATTTTTAGGAATAAATGTCATGCTGTCTCCAACGTTTTCCTGAACCATTTGAAAGTCAGAGACAGATACATAAAGCAAGTATGGCAAATGTTAACAAATGTGGACTGCAGGTGGTGACTCTATGACAGTGAGAGCTGCACCATTATTTCAACTTTTTGCTATGATTTTTTTACAATAAAAAGTTGAAAAAGTACTGGGAAAAGACCCACATCACCATTTTAAAAAGAAAGAGCACCACAGAAGAACTAAAAGGAAATTCACAAATACAAAATAAATGGTCAAATTCAGGAAATTAAAAACTCACTAAAGATCAAAAAATGCAAATTACAACACCAGAGATACAATTTTTTGTGCCTATCAGATTAACAAAAATATTTAAAAGTACAGTAAATAAAGAGTACACACTTTTATTTAAAAGGTACAGCCGGGAGTTCCCTGATGGTGTAGTGGCTTAAGGCTTCGGCGTTGGCGCTGTCAGCGCTGTGGCCTGGGTTCGATTCCCAGTCGAGCTACCCACATACCAAAAAGCAAAAAATAAATAAATAAATAAATAAAATAAAAGGTACAGCCATTTTCAAAAAGTTTGACAGTTTCTTATGAAGTTATACGTGCTTACATATGACCCAGAGCATTTACCCCAAGAGAAATGAAAACATACATTCACCCCAAGATTTGTACTTTGAACATTCATAGCAGCTTAGCACAACAAAATGGAGACAAGCCAAATGTTTATCATCAGGTGAAGTATAAATCAAACTGTGGTATATCCATGCAATATTAACTACCAATACATGCAGTAACACAGATGAATCTTAAAAACATGCTGAGGGAGAACCCTGGTGGTGTAGTGGCTTAAGGTTTCGGCGCTGGCGCTGTCAACGCTGTGGCCTGTGTTCAATTCCCAGCTAGGGAACTACCCACATACCAAAAAAAAAACCAAAAAAACAAAACAAAAAAAAACATGCTGAGCAAAAGAAGTCAGGCAAAAAGAGTGCACATGGTATGATTCCATTTATACAAAACAGAAAGCAAGACGAATGTAACCTAGAGAGACAGGACAGATGGGGATGGGAAGAATGCCTGGGAAAGGTACAAGGGAGCCTCCTGGGGTGATGAAAATGTTCTGTATCTTGACTGTAGTGGTTACATGTGTATACATTTGTCAAAAGTATAGAATGGTGTATTTAAAAGGTGAATCTTATTGTTTACATAGTAAACCTCAATAGAGCTGATTTAAATTTTAAAATTATAGTAATGGCACCCAGAGTTGGGGAGGAGGTAGGGGAATGGACTCTCTTATGCACTGCTAGTTGGACTATTAATTAGTGGAACTTTTCCTTTTTTGGTAACAGCATTATTGGGATATAATTTACATACCATACAACTCACCTATTTAGAGTGTACAGTTCAATGGTTTCTAGTATAGTCAGAGCTGTGCAACCATCACCACAATCAATTTTACAACATTTTCATTACTTCAAAAAGACAACCGTACCTCTTAATCATCACTCCCAATACTAAGCAACTGCTAATCCACCTTCTGTCGGGGTGTGTGTGCCCACTGTGGGCATTTCATGTAACTGGAATCATATAATATGTGGGTTTTTTGTGACTGGCTTCTTTCACTTAATGTTTTCAAGGTCCATCCATGTTGTAGCAAGTATTCCCTTCCTTTTAATGGTTGAATAATGTTCATTATAATGATATATCACATTTTGTTTATTTATTCATTAGTTGATGGGCATTTTGGATTATTTCTACCTTTTGGCTCTTATGAATAATGCTGCTATGAACATTTGTTAAGTTTTTGTATGGACATACACCGTCATTTCTCTTGGATATACTTGTGTACCTAGAAGTGCAATTGCTGGGGCAACGTACCTCGATGTTTAACTTTTTAAGGAACCACCAGGTTGTTTCCCACACCAGCT
Organism: Lyroderma lyra; assembly: GCA_004026885.1. Classification (NCBI taxonomy): domain Eukaryota; kingdom Metazoa; phylum Chordata; class Mammalia; order Chiroptera; family Megadermatidae; genus Lyroderma; species Lyroderma lyra. The sequence continues at coordinate 45,811 of PVJL010008723.1, forward strand.
GCACCATTTTATTCCAATGGCAGAATGGGAGGGTTCCAATCTCTCCCCATCCTTGCCAACACTTATTACATGCTAGTGAGTGTGGCCCAGGAACTCAGTGGCTTTAATTTCCATTTCCCTAACGATTCATGATGTTGAACATCTTTTCATGTGCTTATTGCTCATCTGTATATCTCTGGAGAAATGTCCGTTCAAGTCCTTTGCCAGTTTTTTAATTGGGTTGTTTGTCTTTTACTTCTTGAGTTGTATAGTTCCTTTATATGTTCTAAACACATGTCCCTTATTAGACATACTCATATGGTTTGCAAATATTTTCTCCCATTCTGGGAATTGTCTTTTATATTTAGTACAACTTTTGAAAGCCAGGCTGGCAACAAATATCAAGGATTTCAACATGAATACCCTGTGATCTTAGAGTTTTACTTTTAAGAATTTATCCTAAGAAAATGATTAGAGAAGTGGAATGAGAAAAGTGATAAATAAGAACATTCACAAAGCACTAAACTGAAGCACCTTATCTCACACCATATAAAAAATTAACGCCAATGGATCACAGCCCTAAATGTAACTTTCAAAACTATAAAATTTCTTGAAGAAAACATAGGAAAAAAGTCTTAGAGACCTTGGGTTTGGTCATGATTTCTTAACTAGGGCACAAAATTCAAGACTACAATACAAAACAAAACAAAAAAAAACAACACAGATACACTGGACTTCATCAAAATTAGAAACTTTTGCTCCTCAAAAGACAACTAAAAATAATAGTGTAGGTCTGTTTTTAACCTACATAGGTACAGAAAAGTAAACAGGACACAGTAACAAAATAACAGGGTATATAACTCCAGGGAGAGTGTTTCAAGAGGATTCTGCTCTTTTCTATCTTTCTGAAATGTCTAAATTGTCTATTTGACAATAAATATGCATTTCTATATAATGAGAAGGAGGGTTGGAAAGGGACCTTCATAAAACTATTTCCATTTTGTAAAAAAAAATTTCCATCTCATAATTAACAGAAAATAGTATTCAATTACTCAGGGGACACAGTTTACCAGTTGATTTGGAGTTATTTTTATTTGCCACATTTCAGAAATGAGAATACACTATAATTTTCTTAAGAGTTTAATATCTTTGTTCTTTCAGATCATTTCATTTCAGAAATGATGTGCAGATCATTTCTATCATAAATACAAGTTAATATGGTCAACAAATTTCAGTGATGTAACTGATACATAATGCCTTAAGATTATTCTGTAAGGGGAGTTTACATGTATACCACAGCATTATTTCACAGCTATTTGGAGCTTAATTTAGTTATACAGAAGTAGATAAATATAATTCAAGATAGGTATTATAATAAAAGTCTATGCACTTGATTCAGAGTTTCTAAACCCTCACTAAATTAATTACTCTTATTTTACACTCAATTTAACAAGTTATGCAAACCAATAGGAAGTGGGAGGCACCAAACAAAAAGGGAGGGTAAGTGGCAAACACTGCAGAGCAAGTTGTAGCCAAAAGCCTGGAGGAGATAATTATTAAAGATTTAAAAACTAAACTCACAAGAGAGCCTGGGATCATTGGGTACAGAAGCAAATATTACCTTTAACAATACAAGAATATCAAGAGGTTACTATAATAATACAGTAACTAATATTCAGAAATAGTTTCTAAATAATCAAAAGTTATATTGTAATCAATATGTTCAAGAAGCAGTGAGGATTATTACGCATTTGAGAGAGATTTCCACTTTCCATTAAAAATGGCTAAGTTTACAAAAGAGATGACTAATAAAATAAATAATGGTGATCTGGGAAACAGGTTTATAGGAAAAGAAGTTCTATTCCTTAAGAGAGGAGCAAATAAATAAGGTATTGTTGCAAACGTGACTACCTCTGAGTAAGAACTAACCCTGTGAATAAGGTCATTTTATATTGTCACCCTTCCATCCAGCTCTGTTCACCACGTACAACCAATCTCCTCCTGCCTTTGCAGCTCCATCTTTGAGAAAAAGCACTTTAATTTGGCTGTCTAGAGCCAGGGATTTTTTTTTTTAGACTTTTTTTTTTTTTTTTTTTTTTTTTTTTGGTGGTTCCCTGGCTGGGAATTGAACCCAGGCCATGGCAGAGTCAGGGTTTTTAAAGACCTTTTTTTCATACTCTGCATTTCTCCTAGGCTCTTTAAATGCCACTCTGCAACCACACTGCATTTGGAGAGCTAGCCAATCAAATGCAGAGAAACCAAGTTCTGACTCTGGCAGGAAATGGAGTCCACGTCTTCTCACCGCTGTGCAAGTTCCCTCCACCCCCATGCCCATGTGAGTTCCCTTTGTCCTCACCCATGAGGCTGGGGTTTCCCCACGGACAGGTGATATGATTGACTACACAAATACAAAACTGAATGGGGGGCAGAGTTGAGACAATGTGACCTAAGTCAGCATCAGAAAGAACCCAAACACTGAGTTTCTGCTCCCAGTCTGGAGGGACTGCATCTGGGAGTCCAGCCAGAGGAATTATTTGCTCTACAGATTAACTCTGGAGTCTGAAGCATCACACACATGATAGGGGCAGACGCCAGGCCAAAAGGTTGGCGGGAAGGTCAGCTGCGACAGCAGGTGGGAAACCTGGCCAGAGCAGGTGGTCTCCTGTACAGGGCATGCGAGTGCCAAGTGAGGCTGAGGGCACAAGCAAGCAGCCCGATTCCTGCAGGCTCTGTGCCAAGAGGCCACGATGGCTGCCACCCAGCTGGGGGCCAGGAGTGACCTGGGATGCCCACTGACCAGAAGACAGCTGTCTATTCTGGAATGGTGAGCTAATCTCAGATGTGGCTGGGCACAGAGGGTGAGGGAAAGCAGGTTCTCCCTTCTGGACCGGGCACTCCTGCTCCAGCCTCCCCCTCAGGAACGTGGCTGAGGTAGAAGAAAAGCAGCCAGTTTCAGAGCACCGGAGCAATTCAAACCAAACCAACTGGTGCTTTATTCAAAACAATGATGGCTTTGTCAGGAGATTGCAACAGCCCAACAAGAGTCAGCTGAAAAACCTGCCCTCTTCTCCTCATTTCTACTCCCTTGTCTCCACGAGTTTGAGACATCACACTAAAAAGGGGCTGGGGGGCAGTTACAAGCATCAACCAACATCAGGCAACTCAAGTAATGACACTGGGGCAGGCCAGCTGTCATTCAGAGAGGACACACCTTGGAGCTGGCTGCTTTGCAGCCGTCTATCTCCTACCCAGGAGTTGAGCTCCCAGGACAAATCTGAATATCACTAACTAATGTATTTACAGTGATCTTAGCCAACAAAGAACAAGAACCAAAATGTCAAATTTTTCTACAGTGCTGATGGGTCAATGTTGCAGTCAATTGGTGGGGGTGGGGGGTGGGGGTGGCGGAGCACACCCAAAACCTCAATTAGAGCTACCAGGCCAGGGTGGCTGCTCTCAGCTTACAGGAGCCTGAAAGTCACTACCCAATGGCCCTCTAGGGCAAGAAATAGGAAGAAATTAGCTCTGTGGGGAAGAACTGGGGGGTGGGAGGGCACCAGCAGATTACAGTATTTCTCACACCACACCCTGCCCTGCTCACCTCATCCATATTTTATAAATCAGTGGCAATCATCTCAAAGTACTATACAAACACACCCATAGCTCCAAGGAGCCATCAACAAGAACAAAAACAGAGATAAGCAAACAAAGTTATCAGGAAGAAAGCAGCAGGCTACATACAGGCCCAGCCAGCTCAACTATGATCAGCAGATCTCCTGTAGGCTTCTCCAAGAAGCACTTGGAGGAGGCCATGCAGACCACAGGTGAGTTTCCCCAGCACCACCTGCCTGTTGGCTCTAAGGAACTGTGCAAGGACAATGCCAAGGACAAGCCAGAGGCTATGGTGATAACTGGGTTCTTTGCTTTCATGAGAAGGCTTTTTTTCCCATGGGAAAAGCCTTCTGCCAAGGTTTCTCTTAGGGAAAAAAATCATGAATTCCAAAGCTAAAGGGAAACAGAGGCTGGTCCAATAAGTAAGTGACCACCTGAGTGAGAGCTGGGTGGCCAGAAGTCAGGTTCTGCTGGGCTGGGAAGTGGAGCCCTCGGGAAGGAGCTCTGAGCTAGAATGTAGCTGCTGGTCATGATACCACAGTGGGTAGCCTAACCTCTCCACAGGGCCTCGGCAGTCAGATGACCTGATCAGCTTTTAAAACATAACCAAAGTCCTCAGGTCTTCATCCAGTCCCTGCAGCACATACTCTGCCAGCAGTGCAGATGGTGGGATGGATAGAACCACGGACACCCCGCAGCCAACCAAGCTGACAAGTTAGGTTGCTAAAGCCAGCGATATCCATCTCTGGACTCTGATATTACAGGAAGTACTTAAACTGTTTTCCAGAAAGTTGAGTCAGCTCATCCTTCCACGTACAAAGGCATCCTAGCATTTTGTTTTGTAACACACAGCCACATGAATCCACACCACTCCCCATCACATGTGAGCTCCCCACAGCTGTGTAAGCTCACAGCTAGAATCATAAGCTTTCCTGAAGCTCCATGCTCTCCCTGCCTATAAACAACAAAAGGCCAAGGGATGCATCCACCTGCTCACATCCCAGCAAAGCCTTGGCCTCAGGGGGTCTGTCAGTCAGCAGGACACAATATGGACATGTAAGCTTGGAGCTCAATCCAGGCATGCACGCTGCTGACATGTGTGTTAAACACCATCCATCATGTCCTCTGCCCCTCTGCAGATTATAGAGACACAACTGAAAATGCAGGGAGCCTTCCTATCAGCAGACCAGGGCACAGAACAAAGGTTACCTTTATGCTGCGCACTTGCTCACCATCTTCCTCCACACACACCTTATCGATGAGGGTGGAAAGGTGTGACAAGACAGGTGGGGACCTAATTCGGCAATGGCTGCCTTTCCTTCAAGAGTCCTATTTAAAAATGCTCAGGGTAATGGGTTATTTCTGCCAGGAAGAAGGAGGAGATAGAGGGGCATTTCCAGAGAAAATAGCCAACCTGGGGTATAGTAACAGAGATGAATAAAACAGGGGCCCAGAAACACCTCAAAGTCACACAAAAATACCATGAAATATTCTCAATGACCAACAGAGAGGGATTAAATAAATAGTACATCCACACAATGAAATACTATTCAGTCAATAAAAAATATTGTAGACAAGTATTTGGGGGCTTCGAAAGGTGTTCACAATCTATTAAATGGAAAAATATATATACTCACTATGCCAAAAAAAAAAAAAAAAAAAAAAAAAAAAAAAAAAAAAAAAAAAAAAAAAAAAAAAAAAAAAAAAAAAAAAAAAAAAAAAAAAAAAAAAAAAAAAAAAAGAAGAGAAGGAAAAACAAATAAAACACCCCCAAGGTCTGGAAGGATAAACACTAGGGAATTGATAATGGTTATCTCTGTGTGTTGGAATTTTTTCTTCCTGAAAGAGGCCTGGAAATACAGTCAAATTCCAGAAAGTAAGTCCTAAGCTTAGAAGAATAGTTTTCCAAATTTTCAGTGAATATGTCTCAGCAGAGGGAACACTGCACCTCTGATAAATCCAAACTCTATTTCAATCTGGCTTAGAAGTAGAAGTTGTGGCATTTAAGAACCACACAGCTATCAGCTAACACCTTTATAGATCATATCAAGTATGGAGAGAAAATCCAAGAGCCTTTAGAAAGTACAAGGAACATGTGTGAGGTGGCTGCACAGCCATACTTCTACATGAATGTGTGTTGGGGGAAGGTTCTAAAGTGGATGCATCCATGCCTTTCTTAACCACCTCAAACACACGCATTCATGCACACATACACACTTATACTGGGAAGAAAAGACAGAGACCTATATTGTAAGGTCAAATGTGTAGGTTAGAAACTTTAAACAAGAGCCCAGAGAGAGGCCTCCTTCCTCAGTTTAACAAAGTTATAATTTTGTTCCAGCTATAACCAAAACACCTGTTTAGAGTTAAATCAAATTATTATCCCTTTCCTTCACCCCAGAATCACCCCATGAAATAGCTCCATCCCAGTCAAGCATAGTGATGAATTAGGTGAAGGGGGAATAATCAAAAATGGATTGTAAAGCTAAGAGTAACCTATGGACCAAGAACTTCACAAAATGGAGAAGCAACCCTCCATCTCCAAGACAAGATATTTAAATAATTGCCCAAGTTCCTCATAATTCACTGTCTGTCTATGAGGAACATGCATACCTCTGGGGTTTACCAGGCAACCTTAGATTTTGTATTCAGAAGATCATGGCCCTGTGGCTTGAAAAAGAACCTGCGGCAGAAGGTACACCTAAGAGTGAGAGCACCTGGAAAGATTTTCCTTGTGCCAGAGCTGAGCTGGGCAAACAGGACAACACACTCCATCTCTTAGGCTAAGACTCACTTTTAAACTAGATCCAACCTAGATTAAACTATTTCCTCAGAATACCTAATACTGAACTCAGACATTAAATTATAGATTGGACAAAACTTAACAGTAGAATTCACATACAAATCCAGATATCTTCCAATTTTTCAAACATGCCAGATCTCGTAACAGACTTACATTCCCAAACAGTAATAATCACCTGGAAGTGCCTCCTTTAGACCAAGCATCTCTCTCTAGTTCACCACAGACCCTGCCTTTCCATTACTAAGACCAAGTCAATTCAATTTATGCTTGCATGGTTTTTATAACAAAGAAAAATTTCCCTGTAACCATGTTAAGAGCATATGGTCCAGTTCTTCCCAAGTCAGATTCCCTAAAAACAATGTTGAAAACCCAAAATGTTTTAAATATTTTTAAGAACGACTTAATTGAGACATAATTTACACACCATGAAATTCACCCTTTAAAAGTAAGTATTCATTGGTTTCAGTATATTCACAGAATTGTGCAACTACCACTATTCTCTAATTTTAGGGCAATTTCATCAGTCCCTCAAAAAAAAAAAAACAAAAAAATAAAAACAAAAAAAATCCCATACCCATTAGCAGTGACTATGCGTTCTTACCTCCCCCCAGCATGTTTTATGGAGTGGCCTATTCCAGATGTTTCATGTAAATGGGATAACAGGTGCCCTTTGTGTCTGCCTTCTTTCACTCAGCATGATGCTATCAAGGTTCATCCATGTTTTGGCATGGACCAGTACTTCATTCGAAAAGTTATTTTCAATATTTTTTAAAGTATTTATTTCCCCATGATAAAACCATCATGGTCATTCTTTCAATAAATACAATCTTCCTCATTTTTCTAATATTATGAAAGTTTTCAAACACAGAAAGACTGAATGAATTGTACAATGAACACCCATGTGCCCACCCCTTGGATGCTACAATGAACACTTTGATATACTCGTATTTACCTTATCACAAATCCACCTTTCCATCCATCAATCCATCAGATTTTTTTAAGCAGGTATCTAAAACCCTTTTGGGGGCCCATGATATCAAAACTTTTTTCAAAATGATCCTAAGAGGTATGTGCCTGTTTTCACTCTCATTCTGTAAAGAGTATACAGTGAAGTTTTCCACGTGATATCACAACAGATAAATGCAAAAGCAGATATGAGCATCCAGCTGTCCTCGAACTACACATCAAAGAGACTTGCCAATGTACAAAACAATGTCACTGTTCTCATTATTTTGGGGGGAAACTGGTATTTTCTTTTAAAAATGTTATTTATGTTAACATGTAATGAGTTTATTATTTTTAAAATACTTTAACAAATATTTTAAAATTTTCTGTTTCATTTCCAATATGGTATAAACATCAATAATATCATGCTTAAAACAAAAGCTCTTTGGGGTTCTCTATACTTAAGAGCACAAAGGGGTCCTGAGACCAAAAGGTGTGAGTCGCTATTTTAAAGCGTTTCAAGAAAAAGAAAAAAACAAAAAAGAAAAGAGAAAAAAAGCATTTCAAAGTAAGACAAGACATAACATTAACCAGAGTTCAATACTTCCCATTGGTTCTTTTTGTTTTGGGTAAGATTTCTATACAGTAAAATGCACAAATCTTAAATGTATCGATGAGTTCTGACAAATGTGTACACAATCCCCTATCAAGATATAAAACATTACCGTCATCCTAGAAATTGCTCTTGTGTCTCTTCCTAGTCAATCCCCTCTCCAACCTCTCTCTGAGGCAGATACCAGTATGATTTTTTTTTTCCACCACAGATTAGTGTCACCTGTTCTGGAATTTAATCTAAGAGGAATCAGTAAATATACTCTTTTGGGTAAGGTTTATTTCATTCAACATAATGTTTCTGAGATTCATCCATGTCGTTGCATATACCAACAGTTTTTTCTTTCTTATTTCTTAATGCAACTTGTTTCTAAGGCAATATCTCGCAAACATAAGGTCCAGAGAAGAAAAACAACGTTGGTACTCATGAACCCCTTCCCCACCCCCACCTTTCTTGTTTATTTTTATAGTTAAGGACACCATACACTGTAGAATTGTATGCCTGAAACCTATGTAATCCTTGCTAACAGATGTCACCCCAATAAAAAGAAAAAAAAAAAAAGGACACCATAATTTAGAGGCTAAGTGATATGTTGTTAATCAATGGCACCACCGTCCTGGGTCATCCAATCCAGTGATCCTTCCACCACATTCACTGCCATTTCCTAGTCTCACCTTGTAAGGAAGTCCCTATCTGCATCTGTAAGAGAACTCTATTATAGGAAATGGAAAGTCAATATCCAAATAATGAAGGTAATAGGCTTCCCTCAAAAACATGTCTGTAAATGAGGAGATAAACAAAATGTGGTATACTAATACAATGGAATACTATATAGGAATAAACTACTGATGCATGTTACACCATGGGTGAACCCTAAAAACAATATGCTAAATGAAAAAAGCCAGACATAAAAGGCCACATGTACTGAGTTCTATTTCTATGAAATGTTTAGAAAAAGCAAATCCATAGACACAGAAAGCAGATTATTGGTTGTCTGGGGCTAAGGTGGGAACTGAGAGCAAATGTCAAAGGGCAAGAGGGATCTTAGTGGGGTGAGGGATTCCAGTTCTAAAACCGGGCTGTGATCAGTGACTGCACGACTACAACCTCCATGAACATCGCGCCAAAATGAGTGCATTTTACAGTATACGAGTTATGCCTCAATAAAGTTGCTGAACAACAACAACTTGTCTGTACAAGGCAGAAGAAAGACCTGTTTAATAATTTAAAGAACAGATACAAAGTAAAAAAATAAAAAAGAACAAAAGAGGCATTTTAAAAGACCCTACTACTCAACTAGAAAATAGTTGTTTAAAATAGCAAATTAATATAATCATACACTGTTTTAAAAATTCATTTCAAGGTCTCATGTTAATAAAGCAAGGGGTTTATAAATTAACTTTTTCTGAAGCTCAGTTTCAAGCTATCCGGGCAGGTCCCCTAAGAGAGGATAGTCCATTTGCAAATGGGGCAATTACCACGTGAGCATATGAAGAGGTTCCTCAGGGTTTTGTTTGCTTGTTTGTTTTTAAGCTAAAATATTGCATAAATATATGGAAACTAAGTTAATCCCCCTACTTTCTACTGCTTTTTGTTTTGATGACAGCGTTTGTCTTACAGAGAATGACAAAAAGAGGCTGCTCTCTTCCCTATGCCCATGAGCCACAGACAGAAGGAACCGTAACAAGGCTCTTCCTATTCAGGGAATGTTCCTCAATTGTGACACTTGGCTGCCAACCCCACCCCACCCTCGAGTTCCCCCTCTCTGGTACAACTGAAAGGCCCAAGCCTCTATTTCTGCCAGCAGTCTGGTTCTCTCTCCTGGTGCTGGAAGAGCTCTGACCTTAGTTTTACTCTCCACTATTACTCAACAGCATTCTTTATGTTCATTTCTGAGGTTCAAAAGCTAACAAATAGGAATTCTGTTACTGAAATTAGTTTCCAGATCTTGGACACCCTTATGGTGCTACCAAAAACAATCCCTTCTACACTGCCTCCTTCTAGAAGACTTAGGATGATGTAGTCCAACCCCAAATTCACTGACAATGCTAGATTTGGAGAAATTTCTTTAGGGTACTCAAGACCCACCTCCATTAGACCCAACTGAGTAAAAATATCATTTGGGATACATGATGGTATATTTTACCAAGAAAAACAGTACAGTCCGAACGCCAACTTGAAATCCCCAAACCTCCCATGCCCAATGGGCCCCCCTCATGAGGCACGACAGAGGTGGGGGTGGGGGGGATGGAGCAGCATGGACAGAAGAGCCCAGGGTGCCTGGGCAGGGCAGAGCTACATGGAGAACTGCTCTGGCGACAGTGAGGACCTCACTGGGCCACAGAGGTGTCCCCCACACTGACGGGCAGCCCCCTTGCAGCCCCTTCTTGGGAAGCTGACCCCCCCCAAGCTTCGCTCTCAGGGTGGCTCACCGCAGCCAAGTTTAGTGCACAGAGCGGTGTCCTCAGCACAACGGCCCTCTCAGCTTCATTGTTTCAGTACCGGCCCCAGGCCCAAACCTCAGCCATTGTTAGTTCCTTTTCTTCCTTCATCCCGCACATTCAATCCATCGAATTCAAAATCCGCCTGAATCTTCCACTTCTCATCACTCTTGCCACCATCTTGTCAAGTGGTCCCCCAGCTTCCATTCTTGGCCTGCCATCAACTTGTCTCCATAGAGCAGCCTCCACAAGCTGTGTTCCCCAGTGCCACGGGCATAATTCCTACCTTCCACCAGGGCAACAAGGCCCTGCCCTCTTCAGCCTTTCCCACCACTCTCCCTGCCCTCAACCGTCTAGCCGTGCTTTGCTGGCCTTCTTTCCAGTCCCAGATGGCCAAGTTCATCCCACCTTGGGCCTCTGCCCCAGGCTCTTTCACAGCCTGGACCGACTACCCACTCAGGTTTCAGTTCAACTTGAAATGTCACCTCCTCAGAGGACTTCCCTGACCAGAAGATAAAGTACCTGCCTACCCCCATCCCTGTCATTTGCCAACTTCCCTCTCGCTTTATGTTCTTTGATGCGGGAACAACATAAACCTAATTTGCTTACCCATTACCCTACCAGAATATAAACTCTGAGAGGAAAGGACTCATCTGTCCTGCTTCCTGTACCCCAAGGGTTAAAGCAACGCCTGGTACGCAACAGAGGCCTGATGACCACTTCTGGAAGGAGTGAGCCCTTGTGCTAAGAGAAGCCAATCCAAAGACCACAGCCAGTGCTTGTCCTGTAGTGGATGAGGTTTTGCTCAGAGAGGGAGGGGCCAGCTAATCTCCCTCTCAAACGTTTGGATTGGAGGTGATGGGGCTAATTTAATTAGACAACTAGCAAAGAACACTGCTGGTAAGAGGAAGCTCTAAGCAAGGTCTGTACGGCTCTCCAGGCTGACGCTGAAGCTCTGAAGCAGAGAAGAGTGGAGAGCAGGGAAGAGCCAGCTGGCAGCAGGAGCAGTAAGACTACAGAGAGCAGCAGAGCCGAGGGAGGAGCTCTGTTACCTAAGGGTAGTGCAACCAGTAAAGAAGGGCAAACTCCAGCTGCTAAGGACCCTGAGCTGCCTGGAACCCAGCTGCAGTCTCCACTGAAGTCAGGTGATCCTAGGAATCCTGGAATTATTACAAGATTGTCAGCAGCCCTCCTGATGCTGGCAATAAACCCCCATTACATGGGCTAGTGCAAGAGGGTCCCTGATGCAACCAAAAGAACTCTGACTAAAACACAGGTCTGTGACCTAGAATTCTAGCTATAGACAGAATTCCAACAAAAGATGGAAAATATCACCTAAGCTACTTGCTCTCTAGACTGCGCAGATTACATTACCCAAGAAGTAATTCGGTTCCAGGGAATAGGAACTCCCACTGAATTTTTCATCAGCCATTATATGAATCCTTAAAAATAAGTAAGATTAAGGTTCCTGCTCTAGGAATTGTACTGGGAGCAAGGATAAGGCCCACTTTACAGACTTTTCCTTTTATAATGAGGACCTCCTATCACAAGACCCCCTGAACTGACTGGTGCCTGATACACTCGGCAGGACTGATATGATTCCAGGGTAGGCTGCTATGCTCTTGGGTGGTGGAAGAAGAAATAAGAAAGACTTTTATACCTGGGTTGTATAAGTGCTTAAAAACATTACCTCAAAAACTTCTGAAACCAGTAGGTATTAGTATCCTATTGCTGCTATAACAAATGGCCACAGAATTAATAGCTTAGAACAATACAAATTTATCTTATAGTCCTGGAGGTCACAAGTCTGAAATGCGTCTCACGGGCTAAAATGAAGATGTCAGCAGGACTGGGTTCCTTCTGAAAACCTAAAGGAAAAATCTGTTCCTTGCTTTTCTACCTCCTAGATGTGGCCCACATTCCTTAGCTCGTGACCCCTTCTCCAGCTGCCAAGCCAGGGACATCAGGCCAAGCCCTCCCACTGCTCCCTCTCTGGTTCTCTCTTTTGAGTTCCTTTTCTATTTTCAAGGATCCTTGAGATTGCATAGACCCCACCCAGATAACCCAAAATAATCTCCCCATTTTACAACTTTTTTTTTTAAGTAGTTCCCTGGCTGGGAATCAAACCCAGGCCGTGGCACTGAGAGCACCGAAGTCTAGCCACTATACCACCAGGGAACTCCCTGACCCATTTTAAAGGTAGTTGATTAACAACCTTAATTCCTCATTGCCATGTAACTTAACACATTCATAGGTTCTGGGGATTAGGATGGGGACAACTTGGAATGGGGAGCATTAATCTGCCTATCACACCCGGCCACATGGGTCACAATACAAACAGCACCTAGCAAAAGCACTTAGCGTGCGGTCCCACTCCACACCAGCATCCCCTAAAGCACTGTTCCAGAGAGGCTGTTTGTCTCTGCACAGCTGAAGGTAAGGTTCACCAGAGGCATGCCCAGGTGGCTGAGCTTCCCTGTTCAACTCCATACATATTTCTTAATGACCCAATATGTGCCAGACACTGTTGGGCTCCATGGGAAAATCAAAAGTGAGTCCTGGTGCATCAGGTCTACATAATGATTCGAGGCAGACTCAATAAGGGTCATGGATTTACGGAGGACCATGGTGTTTACGCTCTTTGTGAAGGTTTACTAGGGCAACAGGTGCTTAGGCTGAGTCTTGAAGGAAGAACAGGATTTCACTAGTAGGGAAGGGGAGCCACTGAAGGGCACGGCGCAGCCTAAAGACATTCATTTTCCCATCTTGGATTCCCTATGCCTTACATCAGTAGAGGAACTGATACTTACCTTCGGGAGAGGGTTAGTGTGAGAATTGCTTAAGATAAGGCAGAGAATCTAGGGCACAGTAGTTGCTCAGTTAGTGTGAATCTACACCTATTCTTTTTCCCTTCTCCTACCCTAGCAAACACACTCCTGCCACCCTCTCCTCTAACCTCTTTTCCCTGGCTTTCCCCAGTTTTATCATTCTTCTTCGCCCTTCCATCAGGAGAGCAACTGGCCAATCAGCCTCTACATAAAAAGCAAATTTGGTCCTGGAACTACTAAAGGGGAAAAGATAGGTAAAAAGAACACTGAGGCTTCTTCCTGCTGGGGAATGTGATTCATAATTTTTGACAGTTAACATGGAGAAGGAGAGGTACATATTAAACCCTGATGTCAGAGGAAACTATCCACACCGATACTGATTACATAAACACACACACTCAATCTGGTTTCGGCACTCTTCCTGGGTACTGCCATAGACCTGGTTCACGTGTTTTATTACAGCCCTTGCTAACTGCCCTAAAACTGTTTTTCTGTCCCCCACCCCAGATTCATGAGGTCCTCGAGGACAGAGCCTACCTTTCTCATCTGTGCAGCCCTGGCTTCCATCTCTTGCCTTTAACGGCAAAGTACATAACAATTAAAAACGAAAGAAAGCACAAGATAAGAAAAACTGTTTGTCTTTAGCATGCAGAAGAGTAAAACTAATTTAGTCATTTTGTGTGAATGGTTCCCATTTACAACTAGTTACCAGGCCTATCATTAGAAAGTTCCTCTACTGAAAACTTAAAATTTGGAAGGCATAGCGCTCTAAACCTTTAATTCCTGCCATTTCTTAAGTCTGGCAGAGATTCCTGCCTTGAGTCAGGAAACAGAGGGTTACTATACTGGGCACACTTATACAAGACCACAGTCTAGAAACTTGTATCCCAAGCTATCGATCTTACAGGTCTGAATTGAAAGGTCTCCTCAAATCCCCAATTCAGCAGAAACCTGCTGTGCAGAAAGCTACTGCTTATCTCTAAATATATAAAAAGACCATCTCTCACCTCCCACAGACATTCACACCAAGGCTCTCTAATAAATAGTTACATAAAAAGGTAGAGGAGTTAAAAAAAAAAAAAAAAAAAGATAGAGAAGTGAAACTAAAACCAACCGCAAAAAGCTATATACTAGATATGTTCAGAATCTATGTAGGTGATTTACATGTGTGACATTCCTTAAAATGCTAAGAAAGCAAGCACCATGAACTACGATCCAGAGTACATAGCTCCATTGTGGAGCCTCAGAAAGTATGTGCAACCAAGAATGTGGCTATTAAGTATCTGTCAAGCAGACATTAGAAAGCCATACTAAAAGACCCCAGTCAGATGTGTTATCTCCTTCAGTTTACAGATGAGAAACTTGAGCTCCTAATAAAAGTCAGTTCAAGGAGGACGCAGAGCTGCATTTACCTGTTAAACCTCCTCTTCCCTCTTATTTGCCAGGTATTAGACACATTCACAGACATATCTCAGTTAATCCTCACATGCACCCTGCAGGAAAGTTTTATCTTCCCTATTTTACAGTGGCAGACAGAAAGGCTTAGAAAAGGTAGGCTTCTATCATCTAAATTTTGCTTTGGGGAAAGGCAATTAATTCCCCTCCAAAACATTCCACTCATTGAGCTCATGTAGGACCAAATCAAGATGTTGCACTATAGGGCTATGTGGCATCACAGAGGGGGAAGGACACGGCAGCTATAGGAAGGTGGAATCCCATCAGCACCGCTACTTACCAAGGCGGGTCGCCGGGCACTCACAGAGTCCCGATCCCTCAAACACCCTACTTCCCCACCCCAAGTCCCTCTTGCTAAAGACCCTTCAGGAGTCCAAGACTGAATGTTCAGGAACAGATCATATTCAGAATCCCTCCCACTTCACAGGACTGGGGAAAAAAATAACCACAACTTCCCCTGCAGTTAGTTCCTCCCCCAAAGAGCTGTTGAACCTCATCTGGAAACAGCTGGGAGGCAGCAGTTAACAGGAAACCAAACCAAGGAGAGTTAGGCAGCCAGAAAGAAGAGGCCAGGGGACAGACAGGAAGCTGAAGTTAGAAAGCACCCAGGCCAGAAACAGTCACACGTCAGAGGAGGCCCAGCAGGCCTTCCTCTCAGGCCCAGGAGAAAGCCTGGAAACAGTGGTGAAGGCTCAGACCCCACTGAAAGAGAAGTCAACCCACCTCTGAGGTTAAGTCTTCTTCCCTTGTTGCGCCCCATCTTGACCCCATTTCTCTGAAAGCCAGCTAATGGTCAAGACAGGGACAGCTGAGGTCAGAAACTCCCCTCTGTTCTATGTGCTGCTTTCTATGCCAGAGGCGACAGCCCAGACCACTGGTTCTGAGTCATTCCTCTGTCAATCTGTACCAAAGTTCCACACTGCCAACTCGACTCGAGGGCCCTCCAAACCAGCCTCACACAGAGACACAAAGAGCATCTTCATCAGAAATTACTCGGCAGATACCCACTGGGGACCTGCAGTGGCAGGACTTGGGCATGGGGAGTAGCAGTAAAGCAAGAAAGCCCGCAGGGCAGGAGGTGATGAAGAGCAAAGTAAGCCTCCCACCAAGTGAACGGTGCATTTTGCAATTGAGAAAGCTAACTGAGCAATGGCCAGTGCCAAAATATTTTTGAAAGCAGTGGGGGTATGGGGGGAATGCCATTACTAAAATTCCTTGGTGTTATTTAATAATAAGCTTTTAGGTTATCCAAACTGAGAGCAAAACAGAGACAGGTTTATTTCTCCTTTAGCAGAGCTCAGGTGAGAGCTTTCTAGCCCATGTCCATTACTCAGTCATCCATTCTCTCCCTGTACAAGAGACATTTATATTAAAATAAAAAAGAGAATTAAGTTCTCTAATAAAATACATTCCTGTCTTTCACCTGTACTTTCGTGTGAAAGGGCTCTCTGGAGCATATGCTACAATCTAGTTGGGTTTGATTGCAATGGAAGTGCTCAAAATTCGAGATGGAGTAAGCAGGGCTTAAAGAAGGCAGAGAGCTGCCATCTCAACACCATTTGTATTTTTAAAAAACAGAACATCTTCACAGGCTCAGTGCCAGCCCAAACTGGCAAGACCAGAGAAGCAGAGCAGAGCCGACCAGCGTGCCACCAAGGGGGCTCGGGGAAGCACTGTGGGTAACCTGCAGCCCGTGGCAGGCAAACCACCAGGGAAACTCCAAGAGAGGAAATGGGAGGGTGGGGGCATTTCAGGAACGTACAAAGGAACAAGTTGACTAATCATTTATTCCAGAGGAGGAAAATGCTACCCAGAGCCGTGTAGGTAGTGTTTTAACTTCAGGTAAATGTGTAATGTTTTAACTCGGATATATTTCCAGGCTCACGGCTCTCCTAAAAGGGGGGCGGGGTCCTACTCTGGTTTATACTGTTTATAGATATATACTGTTCTTTATCCTGTAAGCCCCCAGGAAACTTTTCCTGTGCTGCCTTCAGGGCAGACCTAAGACAGCCAGCCCCCTGCCAGTCCAGTACTAGAGCAATATCCCCCACTTAGCAGAGATCCTATCATGAGCTGTGTACAGGGCTGGACGGCTCTGCACGGCAGCCCGGACACAAGAGTACTGTTACCTGAGCAAACAGCTCACACACACAATAAGGAAGGAAGGGCGTGCAACGGTGTTCTACCCCGTGGGGGCCAGGCACTTCTGCGCCATTTCTGCCACGGGGAGAAGCGACCTCTGCCCAGAGCCGCATCCACAGATCGGGATGGTGCTGGGAGGCCTGCCCTGGGCTCTGACACCTCCACCTAACGTTTCAGGGCCGCTCAGAGAAGCCTCCGACCAGCCCCAAGGAGACACCCAGGGCTCCTCCCAAGTGGGGGGAGGGCTCCCTAATAAAGGGGATGTGAGGAGCCCTAGCCTTCCTCTGCTGGGACAACAAGGAAAGGAGTAGCACTTGGCGATGGCACCATCTAACTAAGAGCCAGACACTGGAATAAGCACTTTATCTATCTCCTTCCAGCCCCACAACAGCCCATGGAGGCAGACAGGAATGTCACCCCCTCTTTAAGAAGGGGAAACAACCACTTAAGACTGGGGCGAGCGCTGCAGCCGGCCGGACAGGTGGTCTTCACCACGGCTGGATGTTGCTGGAAACACAAAGCGTTTGGGGGAAGGGGTGGCTGGAGTCCAGTAACACAAGGTACGGCCAGTATTTACACCTCTTTCTGGTCCAAACTCGGTGGCCTGGGGACACTGGGACCGAGGGCCTGGACAGGGAATGTGAAGCCGGAAGAACCCAAGCACTGCCAACGAGAGGCCAGGACCCCAACCTCTCTCGCCTCCATTGGAGTCCATACACCCTCCCAGGCCCATACACCCTCCCACAGGCGGTCAAGACCCAAAGGGGAAGCGTTAAGTCAAGGGGTCCCGAGGCGGCCCAGGCCCCTTCCTAGTTGTGTCAAAGAAGGGTGTCCCGCTGGACAGGTGGGGGCGGCCGGGGGTCGCCGGGTCCCTACCTGTAGGCCAGAGTCATGCACTCGAAGAGCTTGGTGAGCGAGGCGTCGATGGACAGGTGGCAGGAGCTGGTCTTGCCGAAGCTGTAGGTCTGGCATGTCTGCTTGTTGACGGTGTCGAAATCGTAGCCCTTCTTGGGCGGGTGCTCGCGGTGAGGCGACGACACCATGAAGTGGCCGCTGTGGATGATCTGCTGGCGGCGCGGAGGCTCTTCGCGGCCCGGCCCGGCCCGGGGAGGCGGCGGCGCGGCGCTAGCATGGGCCCGGGCCGGGGTGGACGCGCCGGAGGCGGGTGGTGGGGACGGCTCATCCGTGTCGGAGTCATCGTCGTCCTCAGGCACCGGAGATTTGAGCAGCACCGGGCGGCCCCGGCTGCGGGGCCGGCGCGGGGAGCACATGAAGACATCGGCGGCCATGGGGGGACCCGGCCGCGGGCATCCCCCGGGGCCCGGGATGACGCGTGCGAACGAGGCTGAGGGGACGCCGGGCCGGCCCGCGCGCGGACTGCCCGCGAGCGCGCGGCAGGCGGGAGGGGGAGGGCGCGGGCTGACTGGGCCGCCTCGGTGCCCGCC